>CATIWR010653786.1:0-20841 GCA_949677035.1 Omphalea diandra | reverse complement strand
AGATGAGTATAGAATTCATTTCATTTGCAAATGAATTTGATAGTAGAATTAATTTGTAATTCTTATGTTTGCTTTGTTAAAGTATTCAAGAGTTAATTACACCAAATGTTCAGCAGATGCTAGTAAATCTCTCTATATGTGATGTGTGTGTGTGTGTGTGTGTGTCTATATATATATATATATATATAGAGAGAGAGAGAGAGAGGGGTCTCATTTTGGGTGCTTGAATTAGTTCTGGATCTTTTGCTTTGCCAATATTGAATTGTGTGTGTGTGTGTGTGTGTCTATATATATATATATATATATATAGAGAGAGAGAGAGAGAGAGAGAGAGAGGGGTCTCATTTTGGGTGCTTGAATTAGTTCTGGATCTTTTGCTTTGCCAATATTGAATTGAGTCAAAGATTTATCTGCACAAACTCTCATGTTCTTTAGAAAGATTCAGTAGGGACTATTATGGTGTTGCCTGAGATCATGATGAAGGTATATAGAACAATCCAGTTTCTGCAGGAAGTGGGGTGCTGGGGTAGTTATACATCATATATAATTTGTAATCTAAGAAAATAAGAGATCTGTGATAGTGCAGTGTACATGAGGCTATTGACAATATTTATTGATCTTATCTACCGTCTCAGAAAGAGAGTCTGCACCTTTACCTTGGCTCCAGCAGTAAATGGGTGGAGTTGGTCCTATTTAAGATCTTACCTATTCTAAAATAGCTTAAAGGTCAATCGGTTGTTCTACTTTAGTGGTTTTGTTTCCTTTGAAGATTTTTTGTGGATGTTATAGGCTTTTTTTGGTTAGCTAGTGTGTTTTATTTTCGCTATTTTGGAACCAAACATCAGAAGGCAATGTTTGATCAAATGACAAAAATAACATTTGAGAGGGGGAAAAAGAAAGCTTTTTATTGTAATTGTCCTCCCCCCCCTCCCCTTCTCACGTGTCAGAATTCAAATTTTACACTATACTTTCTTGTATTGCAATTATTTTCTAAAAAAATTAAAATATTTACAAAGTAATATTTGGAATGAAAATCAAAAAAAGTTGAATGAAATGGAACCTTAATTAATCCTTTCTCTTGAATTTGGAGTTACCTTATCATACAAATGTATTTCTCTGAACCATAAAATTATGATGTTGACAGTAGTATTGTATGAGCAAGCAACCCTCTGATTCTCTTTTTCTTTTTCTCTCTTACACCTGATTTTATTTCATGCAGCAATGGTTTTTATTTTGAAAATGATAGGATGGCCTGAAGATGGGAAAGTCATTAGGGAATACACTCGAACCAAATGAGTTGGTCCAAAAATTTGGGTCTGATGCAGTTAGATACTTCTTCCTTAGAGAGGTGGAGTTTGGCAATGATGGATACTACTCAGAAGACCGTTTCATAAACATTGTCAATGAACATCTTGCCAATACAATAGGCAGTTATAGTTGTTTCAAGTTAACATGTATTAAGAAATGCAGCCAAAATGTATGTACATTATTTTAATTGGTCGTTAAGAAAATGGTCTATACTCATTCTATGCAGGAAACCTTCTTAATCGTACGCTTGGACTTCTTAAAAAAAACTGTCAATCAACTTTGGTGGTTGATTCAGCTATTGCAGCAGAAGGAAATGCATTCAAGGACGCGGTTAAGAAGTTGGTAAGATGAAACTTTTGATATTGGTGTCTTCCTCAAATGCCATGAATATTTATGGTTTCTAATTAGTTGTACATAGGCTGGAATAAGAAGTTCTTAATCATTCCTCAGATCACACAGGTCTAGTATTACAATAGGTGTCAACCACTTTCTGTCCAAATATTTCAAATTTCAATCAGTGGAATAATTTTATTTTTGCTTTGAATTCTACATTAGAACTCTTATTCATATGGCTTCTTTAATGCATAGAGCTGGGTGGACTTTCAACTATGGTAGACTTAATTTTTTTTATTCCAGTTCTTTTAGCTATCTTTCTATCACTAGTTTTATTTAGAGCTTCATCCATGGCCTGACACCAACTCCATACTCATTCTACCTTATAGGTTGAAAAAGCTCGGATTCATTATGAAAATCTCTCTCTATCATTGGCTCGTGAGGCTGTTCTTGAGATTGGTAATGCTGGGAATGCTTACATGGATGAGCGTGCTCCATGGTGTCTTTTTAAGAAAGGGGGTGCTGATTCTGAAGCTGCTGCGAAGGTTTTAAATACCTGCTTCTGTTTATTGAAGAATGTCAAGATTTTATTGGTCTGATAGTTATTTGGGAAATTAATGAACTATATTTGTACAAACGAAACATATTACTCTGGAATCTGTTACTATACTGAGAGCAGAATAGATAAAAGATGATTTATTGGGGTGGCATGCACAATCAGAAATGGATTGGATCAAGTCTGGTATTAAAACTGACATTTGTTATTAAAATGTTGTTTTCATTTTGGTTGATGTTAAGCAGGATCTTGTGGTTATATTGGAAGCAATGAGGATTATTGCAATAGCATTATCTCCCATCTCACCGAGCTTATGCTGGAGGATATATGAACAGTTTGGCTACTCAAAGGACCATTTTGACTCTCTAAACTGGGTATGTCTTTCGGTCTCTCTCACACTCTATCCACACAGCCGTGCGAGCACACACAGCCATGCATTTTTTTAAATTATATATATGCATTCATGTTTTCCTGGAGAACTTCATGCACTATTTGGTTTATTAATTTTCTACAAGGATATTCCATTATAGAGCGAGACCAAGTGGGGTGGCCTAAAGGGTGGTCGGGTCATGGCTCAACCTAAACCAGTCTTTGCAAGGATTGAGAGCAAACGGAAATAGAAGATGGTGAAGCAGCAGCTAACCCTAAGAAGGTGAAAGCAAGCAGAAAAAACCCCAAGCTCAAGTGGTTGCAGAAGCATAGAAATTCCATTTGGAATAATATTCTACCCCTTTACTATGACCCATTTTTAGGCCCTTATACTTTCATAGAAAAATTTTCCCCTTAATTTCGAAATAGGTAAATGATATTATTCACATTGATTTATTCAGCCTAATATACTGCTTTGTATCTAACAATTTGTATTAATCTTAAAAATGGGCTCCTCAGCAACAAATAATTATTTAGGAGAGTTACAGTTTTATAATTGAAAGATCTCCTTAGCCCCTACTTCAGTTCATTCAACTCACACGCTAAGGAGATCTTTCAACTCATAGCAAGGATATTATTATTGTTATTATTATTTGTTCTTTTTTGGGTAATAGTAAAAGTATTTAAAGTGATTAAGGTTGTCAAGATTTAAACTGACGTCTGACTCTTCAGAGAGCATACGCTCATACTTCAGCTATTAGCTGAATGGTAAGGGAAAAAGCATTTTTGCTGGTGGTGCGTACGAGGTAGATACCAGGGCTGAATGCATTCTCACTGATTTTTTTGGGAGAGGATTGTGCTAAGATCTCACTTTATCAGTAACGATAATGAACGCTACTGAGACCAGTTAAGGTAATGGAATAGCTTAGGCTCGCAAAGCTACAGCAATCATTAAGAATTTTAAGATCAATTCGCAAAGGTGGAAGTCATAAGTAACACATCATCTGAAAAGTGGGCAAGAAGAACAAAAAGCAGGAAAGAAGCCAGTAGCATAGAGGTTATGAAACATAAATTTATCCATGTACAAGAAGCTCTCTCGTGATTAATCCATATTCCATTCCAATGCCTCAATGAATATAAGTTCTACAGTTTATATAAACGCCTATAAAGGCACACCTCGTTTATTGTAAAAAATCATAATATATTCAGGGAAACAGGCGATTCTGGTGAGGAATTCTAAGACAAATTTATTGTTAGTATAATACACTTCACTTCTTTCCGGGAACCCCAAGCCTCCGTCGGAAATCATCCTCCATGAGAGGAAGGCCATCACGCAGCTTGATTTTAGGTTCCCATCCTAGCAACTCCTTTGCTTTTGTAATGTCTGGCTTCCTTTGACGAGGATCATCTGGTGTGTTTTCCACCATTATGATTTCCACATCAGGGTTGATAAGCTGCAATGAAAGTGATCAATTATGTGAGTACCGTAGTTATCAAATTTGTGTATAGGAAGCACAATTACAGTTTCTTATTTGTTCTATTTCTTGCAATAGATAATGTTTTGATGCAGCTTTGGCCTTTAAATCCACAGTTATTGTGAAAGTGCCAGCAACGGAGTGGCAAACACATTATTTGGGGCAATTTGAGGTAATGCATGCCTCAACAGTTAAACAAGTAAAGAACAACTCAAGTCAGATTAAAGCCAAAGAGAGAGCAGGCAAGAGGAAAAATAAAACTAACCTCCTTAACAGTCTCAGCAAGTTCAAGCATTGTAAATTCACCTGAAACATCAAAAGCCTAAATATTAATAACAAGAAGAAGGTTTGTCACTCATTTTCTTCAGTCTGTTGAAGTGCCGTGCATTAATTTGTTACAGAATTTAAATAATTACCCGGGTTTCCAATGTTGATTGGGCCAGTATTCTCTCCTTCCATCAATCGAATAAGACCATCAACCTTAAACAATTGGCAATAAACTTTGAGAGGTAAATTATCTGATACTTGGTTATAATTCATTTTCATCACCCACCATTAGTAAATGCAATAACTGAACCTAACATACCATGTCAGACACATAACAGAAACTCCGAGTTTGAGTTCCTGGTGCTTGAACAGTCAACGGCTCGTTACTGCATTCATTCACAAAGTGATAATGAGCTACAAACCACAGCAATAATATAAATATTAGACAGACCTAACAACCATTGATAATCATGTAGAATGTAATCGTGAGAATTGAATTGTAAACAACTCACCGGATTGCTTGGGCTATGAAATTGCTCACAACACGTCCATCATCAATGTTCATGCGAGGTCCATAAGTGTTAAAAATTCGGGCTATTCGTATCTCTAATAGAGAACCAAATTTTTGTAAGAAAAATAACATATCTTTCTATGCTATTTTGAAAAAAACCAGTCAATAGAAAGAAAAATGCAGCTAGCCATGTTACCAATCCCATGCTGTCTATGATAATCAAACATCAAGGTTTCAGCAACCCGCTTTCCCTCGTCATAGCAACTCCTTACTCCTGTAAAAATTTGGTGAACACAAGAACATATATAGAGTAAATGAGAAAAGCACAACTAAAGCAACTTATATGTACAGAAAATATTGTTTGTTCGTCAAATTGTAGAAAAAAAAATCTCGCATACAAATTTATCTTACAAACATCAGAAGGCATCAACATAAAATGCAATGGATCTTTAGTTAAATTATAGTTGGAAAGCATAAAGGTAAACCTTATCATATTTACTGGGTTCTACATGTACCTTTTGCTGCCGTGTCACATCTAAGTTTATAGTCATTGTCATGATTGGGTAGAGAGACTAGTATTGCCTAGTTAAATAGCAATCCTCAATTAATTTATGTTTTTGTGATCAATAGATGCAGTTTCATGAATCTGTAAGCTACTCTAGTCCATAACAGTAAACATACCAATTGGATTGACATTTCCCCAGTAGCTCTCTTCCTGAGGATGTACAAGGGGATCTCCATACACCTCTGACGTTGATGTAAGCAAAATCCTATTCACAACCACTATGCCATAAATAACATAAAATGCCATCACAGGCTATTATCAAAGAAAAAAGGGGACTAGTCCCCAAACCTTGCACCAACACGCTTTGCAAGCCCCAACATGTTCAATGTACCAATAACATTTGTCTTTATGGTCTGTCAAAGACAGGATGGTTATAGGTCAAAACACCACTCAGAAGCCAATATTTGCAGAAGATGTACAGAATGCATACCTTTACAGGATTGTATTTGTAGAAAATTGGAGAAGCAGGGCAAGCAAGATGATAAATTTGATCAACCTCAATGAACAATGTTTCAGTGACATCTGTAGAAAAATAAACAATCAACATTCGACACATAACCACCATTCACCATTACCAACACAGATTGGTTGTTAGCAGTACCGTGACGAATGAGTTCAAGTCTTGGGTGACCAATCCATTTCTTTAGGTTGTCCTTTGAGCCAGTAAAGTAGTTATCCACAACAATCACCTATGAGAAATTATCAAACAGAGGTTAAAATTTTTTATGGAGAATAACTGTACACCAAATAAGTTAAAATTTAAACATCCTTTAAATTTGCAGCTTTCTCACGTTTCCTTATGCGAGTAAGCGTTGTTTCATTCCAAACCAGAGAGTTATTGTTAAGCCAACTGAATAAAAATTAAATAAATGGACAATAGCATGGTTCTTTTTGAATATCTTAATCATTCCACCAAAAAGGAAAAAGGCAGTTACTTTCAATGCACAAGGTGCTTACCTCATTCTTTTCATTTTCCATTAACTTGTCCACCAAGTGAGAGCCAATAAAACCAGCTCCTCCGGTGACCAAAATTCTCATGTTGGACTGCCACAAACAACAAAAAGTTTTCTCAGCTCATACAGAACCAAAGGGCCATGATGACAGGAAACAGGCAATCCCATTTCTCATTGCACCAACAAGCAACAAAAAAAAGAAAGACGATGAGAATACAAAGTTATTCAAGAAAAAATGCAAAGTCCTTAAAAATTTTCAACATGTCTATAATTTGTACAACAGAACTCTTCCACAACAATACACCAATCTACAATAAGCATCGTAGGCCAAAGGCGGATCTTTTAGTGTCTCAAACACCCCAGTTTGGGATCTTTGGCAAGATTAAATTTTCCATTCTGGGTCATCCTTTGTTTGATTAAAAAGACTATATAATACATATTATACATATAGAATGCATCAAACAGCATGCACTAAACTTTAGTTGTTAGAGCAACAATGGAGCCATTGTGCCAAACCATAGGAGTAAGATCCACAAATTGCCACAACCAAATTACCATAACTTAATGCCATACAATCATTTTAAAAAAAAAAAAATTTAAATTATTGTACCTGAAAAAACTTGGAAAATCTCAAAGGAGAAGGGGTTGGTGGTGGTTTCGATGTAGAGTTGTGATTTCCATTAGTCACTTCCTGAGCCATTCTTGTTCAATTCCTGAACACAAACAAAACATTTTTTTTAAAAAAAAATCTTTTAGAAAACCAATTCACCATCAATTCTAATCATAACCCACAAATTATACACTTCTTAAACCTCAATGAAACCTTAAACAACAAAAAGTCAGGTCACCTGATTAATGCCCAAAAACATACAACAGAAAAAAAGATTCAAAGTTTTTGCAATGAAATAACTGAAAGACTGGAGCTTTATTATATAATGAACTCAAAGGCACCAAACTGACCCAAAATTTAAAATTTACCAACCAGAGCTACAAAAACAAAAAACTTGAAAAACACGAAAATTCACACCGAATCCATACCCCACCCCTTCCAACAATTCCAGATCTGAATCTCACCTCGCTTTCCTCCCACCGACAAGAATATAATTAAGGATTTTTTCAAAAAAGGAGTAAATTAGTATTGTCTTACTGTTATTAATCAGATTTAGGAACACCATATATGTGTGTATTTATATAGGTAAACAGATACCTAAGCTTGGACACTGTTATGTGACCGAAACTAGCGGTAGCTATACACGAATCTATACAACGTCGTTTCGCTGGCCGTCACTGTCGCAATAGGACACGTACCTATGATTCTCCTCTGTATTGTACCTGTCTACGTAATCGGGTTTTACTCGACGGGCTTCTATCGGCTGCACTTGACTTTACCGTGAGCTTATTTTAGAAGAAAATAGAATATTTTAATATATAAATTTTAATTATTTTATTATTCAAAATATGATTTCACATAAAATAATATTTAAATATATTGTCTATACCTTTTTTGAAATTTTTATTAGAGGCTAAAAGCTAAAATATATTTGACTACATATTTTTCATAATTATGTATATTCAAAATAGCCTTCCTTAATTTTTTTTTTATAAATTATTATATGTACATTACACATGATTAAAATAATTATTAAATATATAAATTTTTTAATTTTTTTAATTTTATATTCATATAAATAAAGATAATAAATTATGTAAAATTATAAATAATTAAATTTTTTAAAATAAATATAAAATACATTTTTAATAATATAATATTTATTAATAAGTGAATAAAAAATAAATTTAAGAGAAAATAATGAAAAAATAAATTTAAAAACTAAACAAGAGCTACACAAAATTAATAACAAAGGTAAATAAAATAACATAAAAAATAAAAAAAATATATTTTCATCACCCATCATCAAATAATCATAAATTTTAAAGGTTAAATAATTAATTTTATAAAATATTATTCATCCAATTAAAATTTATAATTTAAGATTGTTATTGTCAATTTAATAAAACTTATATCATTTTATGTTCAAAAAAATTTCCTCTAGTTAGTCATTATTATATATAGTATAGATTTAAATTATATGATTATTATTATTTTAAGAATAATATGTTGATAAAAATCATAATTTCTACATTAATATACATATTTAGTGGATATAAATAAAATATTTCTAAACTGATTAAGATTAAATATCTCGTTAAATAATTTTAAATCACTCGTATATCAGTCTAATCTGATTTACAATAATTTATTTTCAAAGTTTAAAAAATAATTTTGATATTACGAGGATCATAATTATATAAGAGAGGAAGGAAGCAGTCAGCGGCTACTGGTCGAGGTCATTAGGAAGGAATCGGTGGACTGCAGACCACATGATAACGTTTCTCCCCACCAAAACGTAGTAATCCAAATCCAAAGCCATATTTAACTAAAATATATGCCACGTCAGAGACAACTCATTTTCTAATTAGAGACACAAACGATCAACTGACAGTCCACGAATGGTCTATGCACTAGCGTTATCCTCCGCGTCAGATCCAACCCATCAACTTTGAGTAATTAGTAATTCGTTGCTGACTCATTAATGTTTCCCTTACAAGGAGTTGGGTCAAATTTTTATTTTTTATTTTTAAAAAAGATTGAGGTTTTTAGTATTGGTTTGTGAAAGTGAAAAATATATTTCAATTAATTTTTAGTGGTAAAGGTTTATGAATAATTTACATAATTATAATACTTGGAAAATGAAGAAATAAAATTGGCTCAAATTTTATAGTTTAATGTTTATTTTATTAGGAGGATGTTTGACCCCATATTGTGAAAATCTTAATTTAGATAAAGAAATATAAACGTTTGGTTTAAAATTCATGCATAATAAAATATTTATAAAAAATATGTAATTAAAATATTTATTTTTATTTTTATAAAATAAATAATATATACAATTTATTTTTAGTCTTATATTTTTAATTATTTTATATTATTATTTTATAATTTTATTTTTATTTATAATTATAATTATTTTTTATTATATAATTTTATATAAAAATTTTAATCAAGTTTGTGTGAAATAGTTATTTTAATAAATATTAAATTTTTATCTTAGATGAACAATTAACTAGCAATTACTCATTTAAAACTGAATTTGATATCATAATTAATTATATATATATCAATTATTTTTATAAATAATTATAATTTCAATATAAATTTTATGAAAAAAATTATTATTAATAAATTAATTATGAAATTATTTAAAATTAATTTTTTATTTATAAATTTTATATTTAAAAAATCTATAATTATTTATATTAAAAAATTATGATAGCAATGCCAAACATACTATAAGCAACATAATAAATTGTGCTAAAAAGTATTAGTGCTAAAAGAAATCAATAAAATAAATCCAGTTTTTTTTTATATATGTAAATACATTATCTTCTAATATTTAAGTCCTCTTTTTTTTCGTTAATATCTTAAAAAGCTATTTATTTTATTTATTTATTCATTTATTTATTGGGTCCACTAAATGCTGGTTTCTCTGCACTTCTATATAGGGCTCCACGATTCTGGAATCTTGTGGCTGTAGTTTAGTGGTAAGAATTCCACGTTGTGGCCGTGGAGACCTGGGCTCGAATCCCAGCAGCCACATCCAAAGTTGATTAATTCATTTTACACTCTTACTAACCAATTTTTTTTTTTTTTTTTTTTTAACATTTGTGTATACATATAATCTAACTAATTGAAATGAAATCTAATCTAACTAATTGAAATGAAATCAAGTTTTTTTATTTTTTTTACAAATTCATAGGAGTTTTAATATTTTATTAATATTAGTTTTGATTGAACATGAAATGCATATGTTATATGAATATAATAATATGTGCTATTTATTTTTTATAAAAATAATTATGATGTAATTCTTTGAGTACTTAACTCATTAATTTTATTTATAATTCAATGCATTAAAAAAAAAACTAAACATTGCATTTGATATTTAACTATCTGGTTAGTTAGATTGAATATATTTAATATCGATATCAATTGTATCTTTAATTTAAAACCCACAAAAAAATCTCAAATTAAAGATGTGATATATATTTTTATTCATCAAAATTTTATGTAATCATATTTTAGGTGATACATTGTGAAATCATAGAGTCAAAGTATAGAGTGAAAATAATTAATTTACAGTATGCTAATTTTAAACTTTTTTAATGTATATTATGTTAATTATTTGTTATTTTGGCAATATATCCTTCCAAGTTCAGTTATTATAAAATTGTCTCATTTTCTTTAAAATAATTATAATATATTAAAAAACACAAACTATACTAATAATGATGTAATTAAATTAACATTTTAATGATCAAGCATCTGTTATATAATATTCAAAATTACATATTTGAATTCTTTGTTTATATTCGTAAAGAAAAGTAGGAGAAAAAAATTCTACTCCTTTTGGCATTTATAGTTTAATTTGGCTTGACTATAAATTGGAATATAGTTAAATCAGTTTGATGTCATTTGTTACTCTCGAGGTACTAGCTTAGCCTAAAATTATTTTATTTAAAATTTCAGAATTTCAGATATAACTCTTCAATTCATCTGCATACTCTAATTTCAGTTGAATTGATTGTTTATTGTTACCTTAATAATAATAATAATAATCTCTTCAACTCACCCATCCATTTATAAACTCATGTAATAATAATAATAATGAGCCCAATCCATATACCTGGGCTAGTTCTGGCCTTCAAACTTATAGGAACCCAGAACCATCGGACGTGTTGGATCCATTACAAAACTGGATCAGTCCATTGCTTGGAGAAATCGACGACCTCGACTTCCCTGCCGGAAATAACCGCTGCGAGGATATCGACGTCGAGCGAAGAAGCGACAACTACCCAGTTTCTGATATCTATTCACTGATTCGTCCTCTTCCGCGTCAAAATCAATCCTAAAAGGTACTTTTCATGATCTCTCTCTTTCTCTCTCTTCCGTTTTTGATCGGAGATTTATTTGCTTTTATGTTTGCAGCAAAGTATACCATTTAATCTCTTCTTTTCGAGTAGTTTTGGAATTCCATCAAAGTCCTAGTTAAAGTTATGAATCAATTACGATAATAAGTATAGGGACACCCTAGGCCGATTGTTTGTACAAACAGACCATGACTTGAGAATATTGCCGCGAGTTTCAGTTGCTTGTTATGCATGCTTGATGCTTTAAATTTGTGTATTTGTCTGCAAGAAGTTTTTTCTCTTATTTTTTTTGTTTCTTTGCTTACATTGTTGTGCTAGCATATTTTTACAAACGCGAACATAATTAAATTACATCTCATAATGTTTTTCGTATTATCTTTAATGTCTATGAAAAAATACCTCTGTTATTAAATCTCTTTCAATTAGATTTTGTTGGATTCTTGTGGGGAACAAGAAAACAACATAATATTTTATATGATTGAGGACCCTCAACGTGACGATGTTAATATATCAGGTAATTTAACTTGTGTTGGACACAAAGTAGATTGAAGAGTACAAGTTCTCTTCTTAGATATCAAAGAATTCAAAATTATTGTCCCCAGTAGTTGATCTGTACTCCTGATAAGATATTTGCCATGGCACCCAAGGGATTGGGTAATATACTAGTAGTAATAGTGATGGGATTGTAGTGCGAAGAAATTTAGGTTTTAGAGTTATTAGTGAAGTAAACATGATGGTTGTAATGTTTTCCCTTTGCCTTTTGTATATTGTATAGCTTATTTCCAGTGGTTTTGTTTTGACAATTGCCCTTTGTCATGTTAATTTGCATCCTTGTTCGTTATGTGTGCAATCATGAGCGTGAACTGTGTAATTATTATAAAGGAGCTGCAGTACGGTCATAAATAAATACTAACCTAGAAGAAATAACTTGCAATTGTAGATTGTTCCCTTTTACTGTTTTGTGACTGATGTAAAACAAATGTAACGTTACAGCTAGGGAAGAATGGAACTGAATACTACAGGTGAAGCAGTTAGTTCTCATTCTCCTCAATCTCAGGGCTGTTATCTTGTAAGCATGAACAAGTGCATTATCATTGCTTACTGGTGGCAGATAAAGTCAAGGATAATATGGGCTTTGGTACTGATAAAGTTATTTTTTATTTCTGTTTTTGCAGATGTTTGATGATCAAGACCTGGGATTTGTTGCCAATTTTCTTGGCATTTTTATATTTGCTCTGGTGATAGCTTACCACTATGTGATGGGTGACCCAAAATATGAAGGCAACTGAAAGCGATGTTTCTTTAGACGTGACGGTGGATGACACTTAACACCATGTCATTTTTGTTATGGAAATTTGAGTTCAGAACCTAGTTTTTGTCATCATTGTTTGAATGATATATAATTATTGTTATCAAAATCAAAGTTTTGTAATGGAAAATGGTTAGCATATTATGGGTTTTCTTCGGGGCAAGGATGGTCACAGAGATAACCAAAACCTTCACCATTGTAGACAGATGATGATTTTTTTCATCATAATAGCATTTTGTTATATGAACAAATATTTATCTTTTTGGATGAGGATAATCACGAGGACTTGTGAAGAAAATGGGCTAATAACAGTGATTACTTTCTATGCACAGCCAAAGTGGAAATGATTACAACAGAATGTGCTTTTGGCATTTTAGATGATTGGCTTCTTTTACAAGTTGCTTTGTCGGCTTCGCAGTAAATTGTTACTGTAACAATGTTCTCCAACTGAAGCTTTCGGTATCTATACATTTCATAGTACTATTGAATGATTCTCACTCGAAAACGCCTTAGAAATGACAGGTTCACATGTTAGTTGAAGATTATTGGCACCATTATGCATCCTAATGGTATGGCAAACCTATCTTATCTGGATTTCAACTTTTTTCAACTGCTAACAGTAACAACCATGAATCACCCATACAATCAAATTCACATCCTTCGAATAGAAAAGGAAAATTCTAAAACCACCATTCAGTCTTGTGAAATTGTAGAAGTTAAAAAATTTAAGCTAGTTCATTTAGTTAGCAAAACTAATACAGTAAATACTCAAAGAATACACCGAAACCCCATCTACAAACATAAATACCCACAAAAAGAAAAACGAGACACAATCACACCGCATCACTACAGCCACTGCATCCACACCCTCACACAGTCAAAAGTAAGTACAAAAGTGAAAAATTCAATTCTCTCCTTCCGCTCGGAATATTCTCTCTCCTTGTTGCTGTCTAATTAAAATTAATTTAAATCTAAAGGTGAAGACGGGAGCCGTTGATTATAAAACTGACGACCCGAAAGCCCGAAAGCAAAGATGATAACCCTAGGAACAGAAACCCGGCGAATCCCAACGCGATCGCGATGTGCGACTGCACGCAGAACGCATTGCCAGCCGTACACGTGTCTCCGCCCTTCAGCGTGCTTCCCAACGCCGTCGCCGCCGAGTCTGCTGACAATAGTAGGTAGGCAAACACCTACGTACGCACAAAATAAACGCCATTGAAACCTATGTAATACTTGAAAATCCCTAGAAAACGCACATTGCAACCGTGTTTTACCTGGTCATGGCCAAAATCGAACCAGACTTGAAGGACTTCGGGGAAGAGCGTGGCGCCTCTGGAGATTTCCCAGACGGTGGCCGTCATTTCGAAGAGAGAGTAGAGAGCGACGATTGTGTTAGCAGCGAAAATGTATCTGCGGTTGAAATTTTAGGTTAAAACAATGTGCTAAGGTATGTTTGGTTCCCGAGAAAGTAAAGTAGGGAAGAAGAGAGGGAGGAGAAAGAAATCACAATAATAAAACTTACAATAGCGGGAACCGAAATATTTAAAAATAATAATAATAAAATGGGAATAGGATAAAAATAAGAGGGGAAGGGGCAGAAAACGAATTATAGGATACCTGAAGGCGTCGAAGTCGTACCAATTAAGGGAATGGGGACCGCGAGAGTTGGTGAGTGTGAAAACAGCAGAGGCGAGGGAGAAGCAGAAAGCGGCGAGTCGGAAGATGAAAATGAGTAAGTTGAATCGCTTGAGCTTGTGTACGGACACAGTAGAGTGGAAGTGGTACGAGGGAGGAGTAGGTTGCTGCTCGCCGTTGCGGAGGGGATGTGGGGAGCGCATGATGTCGGTGGTGGGGTGATGAGATCAGTGGAATTAACTTAGAAGTGATGAAGAGGAGAGAAGTAGGAGTCATGAGAGAATAGTAGAGGGAGTCACGGACATAGCAAGAGTATCATATGGGATTTGTGAGGAAGAAAGAAAGAAAAAAAAAATCCCATAAAAAAAAAAAGGTTTTGGATAGATTTCTCGATAGAAGAAGAAGAGAGTGAAAATCAGGAGCAGGCAGGCAGGCAGGCAAAGAAAAAGAAGGAAGCAGGAAATGGTGCGGCTTTTAGTCTGAGGAAAGAAGGAAATAAAGAGGTAAGTCCTTTTTTTAACTTAAAAGCTTTATCTTTTTTTTTAAAAGAAAATTTATATATTTTCTACAGTTTCTAATCCAACATCAAAAATAAAACTGCTTTTTTTCTCTTCTGGGTTTTCACTGCTTTTTATGCTTTTGGCAAACGATTACTCTAATCTTCACTCGCTCCTTTCATGCGCCCCCATATACATCTTTGTCACCTGTTTCATAATACTGAACTATATTTTTAAAAAAGAAATGTTGAGCTATATTAATAAATTAAAAAAATATAATTTTTAATTTATTTTAATGATTAGTAATGAAAATTTTATAAATTCTATTGTGCATCATTACGTAATGTTTAATTAAAATTTTGAAATGTTGTAAAAATTTCATATATTACTGTATTATATAGCCATGTTTGTATCAAAAGAACATAAATGATTCATAGTTATGTTCAATATTAAAGAATTATAAAACACTATTAATTAAATAAAATAATATCATTTTTATAAGTGAAACAATGTTTTTTTTTTGGGGTTGGAATTAGTTGTGACGCGCCATGGGTGGAGAGTGGGGATGGGCTGGCGTCTTTAGAAGGGGTGGATTGGTGTTGGTTCTTGTCTGCTGTCCTTTTTCATGTGGCGCTGTGAATTTGTGTTACTATTGTCCTTCTGATGAGTTTCCTTCCCCATTGGGCTTTCCTATGGAACCCAGAAGAACCTCAGCCTTGTCTTTTGGCTTCCCTCTCTCTCTCTATTTTGGTCTTGCCATTAATTTCCACTATTTTATTTAATATTTTAAATTTTTCTCATGATATATATATATATATATATATATATATTGTTTTTTAAAGTTTAAATTTATTAGATTGAATATAAATAAATCTTTTTAGACAAACAAAAGAGAAAATGTAGCCTCTTCTTACATCAACTTGAAAAACAATTTTTTCAATTCTTAAGAGTGTGATTGCTATCATTTTTAGTTTTTATTGTTGTATTTAAAATATTTTAGAAAATAAAATAAAATATTTTAGTTTAAAATTTCAACAATAAAAATAAAAATTAATACCAAACACAATTTAAAAATTGCAATTGACCAATTACCATTCACTTCAATATTAAAAATACAAGATTTACTTGAAAAATATAGAGTATTATTAGATTTTGACTCAGTAGCATTTAGAGGCAAGATTGAAATTAGGAGTTTAAACTTGAATTAAATCTTATTCTGGTGAAAGTGGAGTTTGCACTTAAATTCATTTGGTATGGCCAATATTAGCATTTTGAACACAATAAAATAAGAAAGTTGATATGTAACCCTTTTCCTTTAAAATAAAATAAAACAATGATTGAATTTGCCGAATTTAAGGTTTAATGGCAGTGTGATAATAACATCTATTCTACTAATTTCATTCATTATTGATGATTTAGTTATAAGGTAGTTTGATTTGATGTAAATTTTCACTTGTGAATGTGAATTTTTCGACTTTTATCTGGCTATCTTTTTCAACTAAACTCTTGAAAACAAAATCTATCCACATTTTTTTAATTTTTTTTTTGGTGAAATTTTGATCGTGTTATCTTCGATTGGGAGGGTTTTTATGTATATGGCTTTAGATAGCTTATATATATAATTTTGATTTTAAAAACTTTATTAGATAATTTTTTTTCCGTTATCAAGTCATTATTTTATTCTATCAATTTTTTTTTAAAAAAATTGACATTTAAAAATCAACTCAAAATAAAATAATAATTCTAATAGGATATAGATTTCTTATTAGAAAAAGATTACTTTTCCATGCAGGAAAATTTTTTATTTTATAATCAATTAATGTATAAAATTATAATAACACAAATTTCGCATTAAATTTATAATAAGAATTTTATTGTTACAATATGCGTTTAACGACTCATTTAAAAGTTAATCTTGATTATTTAATCATCTGTAAGATTTATAGTTTCTGCTATACGGTCATAATAACAGTACAAGATATTAAATTACTTTGATATTTTAAATTTTAAAGTCTTTTCATTTAAAATAACTTATTTTAAAAGTAATTAATTTTTAGACACTTTTGATAACTAAAATTTAATATGATAAATGTTTTAGGTATAAAATGTTCCAAGTATCCTAATCAAGAGAGTATGATTTCATAGACATAAAAATTTATCTGGCCTTTTTTTTTCCTCAAAATATGAATGAGGTCTCTTTAGTTTTTGTTACTTTTCAAGTGTACCAACCATTATTCATGTGAGCGTGTTCATAAAGTTGCAGAATATGTGCTTAATATCATACATTTGTAAAAGCTACTTTGAGATAGAGTCAACAAAAATCAGTCATTGAAGGAAACCAATAAAGAAGAATAATTGTTGGCAATAATGGACTAAGATAATTTGATTGACCTTTCATTACTGCTATAATATAGCTTTCAAGACGAAATTTTAAATTCCATCTCTGTCAAAAAAAAAAAAAAATTCTTTTATAGACTGAATTGAACACATAAGATGTTGAACATCTAATATGAGATCTACACAATATATTTTAAGTATATCAATATTTGAAAATTATGAAATACCACCAATAAAATAAGAAAATCAATAAATGACATTTTATAATTGAAGGTTTATCATCGTATGATGAACTCAGTCAATATTAGAATTTCTTTTGAAAAAAGGAAATAACTAAACTATGTACACAAAATAGCATTCAATCTGGGATTCTAAGTAAGCAAAACATTATTGTAACTCATTTTGGGAAAATACAACCTCTAATAAGACTTGAAGAAACAAATTCATTGAAGTTCATACTAATAATAATAACTTATCTTACAAATATAGTAAAAAAAAAAAGGATGAATCTTCTAATTTGAATGTAAAAATTTTTTAAAAAAAAAAAGAAAAACCTTAAATCGAATGTTATACGATTTAGTATAAAGTCGGCCACCACTCCTTCCCTCCCCTTGCTAACAGTATATCATATCATAGCATTTCTTGCGATTTTCTAACACATCGACTCACTCTCTTCTTGAAGTCCTCCTTACTTTCTCTCCATTGTTTCTACATACAATCCAGAAGAATAAAAAATGTAGAAAAAACTGATGAAAATAAATGCATGCTCTTGCATGTGCAATCACCAAGAAACAAATAAAAGTAGACAGTAGCCTTGCCAAATGAACTCCAACTAAGATATACATAATAATGTGGACAAATCTAATCTAGTAAGGCATCAAGCTAAAGGTGGAACCAAATTTCCATAACATATACCTACTGTAGTATATAAGCAAAATGCAACCATAATTTTGGGAATTCTTTAGAGTATGTTGAGCTTCCATTTAAAATCACAACAATTTATACATGCATAGACTTCTAAACATTAGGACTTAATGTTTTAAAACCTCCAAACATGTTATTCCTTGTATAGCAATTATTGGTGTGGTTAGTGGCAGTTCATAGGCAATGCTGGTTCATCTCATTAGTTGTGATAACATTTGAAGGCAATGTTTATACGGTTGCAGCAAAGGCTAGAGTAGTGACAAAACAGTGGTAGTCATGACTCATTGGTCAGTGATGATCACAACAATAGTGAAGTGACGGTCAGAGTGATGATGTGTGGCTCATTAATGTAAATGGTTAGTCAATGATAACATTGGTCAAATGTTCATATAGTATTGAAAAGTAAATCTGATCTTAGTGAGTTGAGCTACAACAAACTTGAGAATTGGACTTCTAACCTAAATTTCAATCATAAAATCTCATATTCTCCAACATGATAGAATCCAGTAGATTCACAAATTCTATCTTAAATCTTTCAATGGAAAACAGAATTCTCTGAAGTCCTTGGATCTTAAATTCACCCCTCCAATTCCTAGATAAGGAAGAATTCCCAAAAGCAACTGGAGATATAAAACTTTAACCAAAATGAATGATATTGTAGACTTACAGCAGCGTCGACATTTTTCGGAGACTCATCATTAGGACTAGAAAGCATTGATATGATGCTTAAAATAATGCTTTCAACCTGCAAATAGAAATCACATAAACTTAACCAGATATAGAATTAGGATAGCAAAGAACAATAGGTCAAAGCAAGCATTTGTGAGGACCAAAGGAGGCCCAAAAAAACATTTTGCAAAAGATAGGCAGACAACATTCATGGAGATGAAAGAAAGATGGGAATGTTATTCTAGCAAGTACTAAGAAATACTTTAATATTAATTACTTTTCAGGATCAAATCAAAGTTATGCATCCATATAATGCAACAGTAGAAACAAATCTAATGCGTAGCTATGAAAATCCTTATTTTGATTTTATTTCAAATGCAAACAACATGAGGCAAATGCATTTCTCTGCCAATGATTGATTTCTTTTATTTAACTATACCTTCTAGACAAGATAACTACTACTTCAGACCTTTTTTTGCTGGCACCAAATGCAATTCATTAGACAAAAAAAAAAAAAAAAAAAACACCATAGTATGTTCCTTTGCACCAGATAATGTTCATGTCTTTGACAGGTATTCTAAAAATTAATCATAATCGCATGTCAAACAACAATCTGACTTTCTTCCCCTCATCATGCTTTAGAAACTTCTTTTCCGATATTCTGACTTTCTTTAGCTTCTCCTTTTTGAGTGAGAAAATAAAGTTGATTGAGTAAAATAAAAAAATTCCCATTTCATTTATAAAAAACACAATAGAACTTTTTTATTCCCTTCACAAATTGGCTGCTTTAGTTTCCCATGCATCCCAATGGGTAAACAACATTAATCAAACCCAACCTATCTCATGTAAAATAGAGTTGTGCTAGGGCTCAGGAAAAAGCACCTCAATCTGGGTACAATAAAGCCTTAAGAGCTGATGTGCAATTCAGTCTTGCAGCCATTTCAAGCTTTTGTCATTAAATTTGCCCATCAACAAGATGCACCGTCAACCAATGTCTATCAGATGTTCGTGCCAGAAAGTTGATTATAATCATACATACAAAAGAGTTACCATATTCATATTTATTCAGGCACACATCCTCATTGATGGATGAAGCTGTAACTCAAAACCGCAAGTGACAGATAGCTTTACAAATACTTGGAGCCAGCCAGTCATTAGATGTTATACAGGAAAAGAAAAGCCACATTTTAAAAAACACAGCAAAAGCAAAGGACCATTTTCTCAGTGCAACTTATATCATTCACAACAAATACAATACAAACAATGATTCCTCTGCATAGTTAATAAGCAGGAAAAGAATAGGCAACTTATTTATCACAATAGGAAATATTTATGCTACATGCAGCCATAACAAATATAATAGCATCACATGCTGTGTGAACTGGACTCCAATGCTCAGTTGCAAGCTCATAGCCATTTGGATCATCACCAGGTGGATGAAGAATCGATATGCAAACCTTTGCATCAGGGAAAACTGTTCAGAGGTAGAAAAATTAGAAAATCAACCATCACAAATACATATGCTTGCAGAAATTATATGTACAATGTAAATTGTTAATACACAAATAGAACAGAAAGAAAAAAAATTTGAAGTACTCACCATTTGGATGCCACATCTTTGAAGCGAACTTCACAGTTAGGGGACTGAGGAGATAATTCTGCGGGAAGCTCATGATGGCATTGAAGAACCCCCCTTCACTGCAGTAAGACAATTAATTGTTAGTAAACAACATAATTTGACTCTTCATAATCTGTAAATTATGAACAAATTTACATGACATAAAATATGCATATAGTTATCCAACAATGAATGTATTTTAGTAAAAATTCTTGAAGCTCAAATGTGTTTTATATATCTATATAAACAGCTACGCACCATTCCAAAAGGCTTACAACTAGATTATCAAAAAACACAAGGAAACAATGAAATCCAAAATTGGACATCTGCATCATGCATAGATGGCTTCATTAATTAAACGATCAAATAATCCCAATGAATGGTCAATAACCAGCTATCATGAAACCAAGACAAAACCATCACCTCTAGGTAGCTTCTAAAAAGCACGGAATAACGATTGTAACTACAATCATCAACTTAGAAGAAAAAAAAATTCACAAATTTGAAATTTTAACCAAAAAAA
>CATIWR010653731.1:0-36106 GCA_949677035.1 Omphalea diandra | reverse complement strand
GAATCTCACAATTTACGGATTAATATGAACCTACAATTTTAAATTATTTAAATAGGATTTAATTTTTCAAGGATCCAAAATTAAGGTTATATATGATAAATATTTATTATTTGTCAAGTTCATATTTTTGATAATTTTTTTAAAAAAATATATATTATTTTTATATCATATTATTTAATTGAAAACTATAAAATAATTAACTAAAAAGAAAAAATAAAAAATAAAAAAACATAAACATGCCAAAAAAAATTTACAATTGGTTTTTTTATCTAAATAAAATGAAAAAAAAACTTCAACATAAACTTAAGATATATTAAAAATATAAAATTATTAATAATTTTATAATTATTTTTACATTATTGTTTGTACAACATACGAGTTAGCGATTAATTTGTTATCACTCTGAAAAGCAAAAATTTTGAAAATTTCTTCTCTAATCATTTAAAGTTACAAGGCATAGGTAGATGTTGGTGAAAATTAAGGCAACTTAAGTATATTGATGTTGAAATAATTTTTTAAATTCCATTTTTAATTGTTAAGAAGCTCAAGCAAAGAAACAAATAATTCCATATTGCTTTCTCAATTGATTGCAAGAGAAGGCATTGGTTACCACATGGGCAAGGGTAAGATTTCTAAGTTGCAAGTCCAGATTTATGTGCGGCTTTGTCTTGGTCCCAAAATTTCTACAACTCAACCTTTCATAAAGTTCCTCTAGGACGAGAGGATAAGAGGAAAGAGGGACCAGCCAAAGTGGATGAGCATTCACACATTCTAAAAGCTTGCTAACATAACACCATAATAAGATGAGACAAACTAATGACTTTAACTTTTCTCAAAGACTCAAAGAAAAAAATTATGAAAGAGACCATAGCTTGAAAAAAATATAAGAAAATTTTGATTACAATTGCATATAAATACCCCTCACTTGGGCTTAAAATTAAGCTTCCTCAATAACAAATTTTATGTTAGCATCTAAGAGATTATATGTTAAATTATTTTCGTAGCATTCAAGGGAAAAATTGAACTAAGTATCCTTTATTCTCTTTCCCCTAATAACCATTTTTTTCTTGAAAAGCAATTGTACAGTTGTAGAGGATGAATAAAATGTGTCTTTATCTATTTATACTTATAGATTTAATTAATATTTTCAAAATTAGATCAAATCGATCGATTATATCAGTAAAATTGAGAATCAATTAATAATTTAATTCAATTCAGTATTAAAAAGAAATCACTCAAACAATACTCAAAATAAAAAAAAATCGGTTAAAACTAAAAATTATATCAAATCGATTCAAAATAAAATTATATTATTTTGTAAAAAATTTAAAATTTTAAAAAATTATATTATTTACCTCATAATTTAAATTTTTAAAAAATATATTTTATTGTTTATCATATTACATATATTTTTCAAATATTTTTAAGTATTATTTATATATTTTTTATAAAATAAAAAGTTATCTTATTGAATTAGTCGAAATGAAAACTGGTCAAAGATGGATATGATCTTCAATCTTATTCTAAATAAATTGAATTTAAGTTGACATTTTATTGGTGATAGAGAATATATATATAGCATAACCTATGATAATATAATTAATTTAGTATATTCATAGGTAACTAGATTATTAGAAAAGATAAAAGACTTACAAATTTATTAAGTAAAAGTGTTAAACTTGAGTTATATCTTTTATTATAACTTTACTAGTTTCTTAATTAAATTTTGAATGAAATTAAATTAAAGATTATATATTATTAAATTTAAATTAATTTATGTTATCCTTTTCTTAAGTAATAAATTGTTTACATTTTTCTTTCCATTTAAAAATAATTTGAAAAAAAAAAAAACAATTGTTTCATACCTAGGTAGACTTGAATTCTCTCCTTATCCACTTGGAGAACTAATTTCTCAAAGATAATACCTGATTTGGCAAAGTTAAACAGCTGGTCAACAGCATCCTAAAACCTAATAAGCATCTGCTTGACACTTATAGCTTGTTGAAATGAAGCATTTAGGCAAAGTAATGTGTCATCAGCAAACAACAAATGAGATAAAGGGAGGCATCTCTTATTGAGTTTTTCTTCTTTAATTTGGTTTCAAAAGATAGTCTGCTTGAAATAAATTTAGAATGCATTGGTAACGAATAGGAACAAATAAGGGAAAAAAGGATCCCCCATCTTAGACCTCTAGAAAGCTTAAAATAAGAGGTGGCACCTCTATTGAAAAGAATAGCATATGTGACAGTGGATACCCATTACATGATAATTTGGATGAAACTTAAATGAAATCCTATCCTAGTCAAGATAAATTGAAGGAAATGATAGTAAACTTTGCCATAGGCCTTAGATAAATTTAATAGTCATTTTTGTATTTTTAAGAGATGATGGCTTTTTTAAAGCATAAAGAAACTCATGTGCAAACAGTATATTATATATCTGCCTTGCACAAATGCAGTTTGATTCTAATTCACTAACTCTGGCAAGAATGACTTTAACCTATTTACTAAGATCTTAGTAATGATTTTATAACTAATATAACACAAACTAATGAGCCTATATGAATCAAGATTTTCAAGATATTTGGTTTTTGAGATTAAAACAATGTTTGTTTGATTCAACTATTTAAGTAAAAATTTAAAGGAGAAAAATTGGATGACTGCCTGATAGATATCATATTTGTGAATATCCCAGATTTTTGTTAAAAGACTGCAAAAAAAACCACTAGGCCTTAGGGCTTTTAAACCCCGTAACCTAAAAACTACATATTTGACTTCATCCATAGACATAGGTTTTAAGAGATTGTCATTCATATGAGAGGTTACTATAGGCTGAATACAATTTTAAATTGTGTCTGTCCTTTTTCCCATCACTATTATACAAGAGTTAAAAGTAGGATAGAATATATGCCTCAATATCCTTGGGTTAGGTTAGCTAACCAAGAAGGCATTGATTACTTCATGGGTAAGAGTAAGATTTCTAATTTATAAGTGTAAACATGAATAGTTTTATCATATTCATGTGCAACTTTTGTTCAGATTTACATTCTCTCGTGTTTTATTCAATATGATTTATTATGTTTGAATAAATCCAACCATCCATTTGAAAATGAATGATTGAAATTTTAATTTTAGCATGTAACTTTTCACTTCTTGAAATTTTTAATTTTATTTTTCTAATGAAATTTCAATCATTTATTTCAAATGGATGGTTGAATTTCTTCAAACATAATAAGTCATGTTAAATGAAACATGATGGAATCTAAATCCCTTTTATCCTAGTCCCAAAATTTCTATAACCCAACTTTTCATAAAGTTTCTTTAAGATGAGAGGATAAGAGAGAAAAGGAACCAACCAAAGTGGAAGAGCATTCACATTCTAAGATCTTGCTAATGTAACACCATAATAAGATGAGACAAGCTAATGATCTAACCTTCTTCAACGACTAAGAGAAAAAGTTATGAAAGTGATCATAACTTAAAAATAATAAGCAAACTATGATTATAATTGTATATAAATACCCCTTACTTGAGCTTAAAATTAAGCTTCCTCAATGACACATTTATGTTAATATCTAAAAGATTATATGTTAAATTATGTAGTAAGGGAAAAACCGAACAAAGTATCCACTATTTCCTTTCCTCTAGTACCCTTTTTTTTTTTTTGAAAAATAATTATATAGTTGTAGAGGATAAATAAAGTGTCTTTCTATCTATTTATACTTATAGATTTAATCAATATTTTCAAAATCGGATCCAATCGATAAAATTGAGAATTAATCAGTGATTTGGTTCAGTTCAGTGTCAAAAATTAATCACTTCAAAAATTGAAAAAATTCAAAAAATCAAATCAAATTGGTTTAATACAAAACTATATTATTTTATGAAAAATTTTAAAAAGTATACTATTTTACTTAGAATTGAAATTTTAAAAAATAGATTTCATTACTTTATCATATTATATATATATATATTTTATTTTTTAAATATTTTTAAGTATTATTAATATAGTTTTTTTTAAAAAAAATTCTATTGAACCGGCTAAATCAATAACTGGTTGGGTCTGGCAAGCTTTGCTACATATATCTAAGTTGATACACAACCAGTGCTTGCTCCTGTAGCCCAGTGGTAGGGCATTTGCCTTTTAAGCAAGCGGTCGTGAGTTCGAACCTCACCAGGGGCAAATTTAATTTTTTTCCAAACATGTACCAGAGGACAAATCATGTCTAATATATTTAAACATATATTATGTATCAGAAAGCATGTTTACAATATATATATATATATATATATATATATATATATGATAATAAAAATAATTTATTATATTCATAAGTAACTAGACTATTAGTAAAGATAAAAGACTTGTAAATTTATTGAGTAAAAGTGTTAAACTTGACTTATATCTTTTGTTAAAATTTTAACTAAGTTTATTAATTAAATTCTGAATGAGATTTTAATTCGAAATGATAAATTATTGAATTCAAATTAATTACATTTTTTGATTTTTGGTCCTTTTTCTAAGTAATAAATTTTTACATTTTTCTTTCCATTTCAAACTAATTTGAATAAAAAACAATAACGTGTTATTCCTCCTAATGACAAAAACTATCGACTTCTGCTACGTAAAAATCCGAAGAAAGGGAGACAACGACAACTTGGAAACGGCATGTATGTAAAGCGAAGGTCTTTAATTTCGACTAGGCTTTGTCACCCTGTGATCGGGGTTTTTCTCGCCTGCACTCAAATATTGTGTCTAACCCATAAACTGCCAGCAAATGCGCAGACTCTGCATGATGGACACGTGCGTTCCTCCATTCTCCCCTCCTCTTCAGATTAAACCCATCTCGTTTCTTCTTTTTTCTTTCACAAAAACAACCACCGCAACCAAGGCTTAAAAACGTACTAATTAATGGGAATTAATAGAGCTGCCCTTGTGCTTTTAGTTCTTGAGCTTTACTATGGAGTTGCCATGGCAATGGAGTTGTATGGTATTAGTGGTGAAAGAGGGGATTGGAGGGCAGAAAGGGAGGAAAGGGAAATAGAGGGAAGACGAGAACAAGAAGGGTTCTTGTTGCAAGATTCTAAACATGTGGTGAGAACTGATGCAGGAGATATGAGGGTGGTGAGGAGTTTTGGTGGAGGGTTTATAGAGAGGCCTATGCATATTGGATTCATTACCATGGAACCCAAGAGTCTTTTTATCCCTCAGTATCTTGATTCCAGCTTGATCATCTTTATTCGTAGAGGTATGCAACTCCAATCTCTATAAACAGAGTTTTTTTTTTTGTTTTTCCTTTTTATTGTTGCAAATGCAATTATTCTAGAATTCTGCCACTTGAACAAGGTGTAAATATAATAGTAGTGGCAACTTATCAGTTTCAAACTGTTAATCAAATGATAGGCATCCTCATCTTAGTAGTGGTTTTTATTACTGAAGTAAATTATAAGATAAGGCAGGTCGGATGTCGTTATTAAGGCAATTAAACAAAGATATTGAAGAGAAATGTAAGGTTTTTCTTCATTAAAGTACTTGAGTTCCTTGTGTGTGAATCTCTTAATCTGTCCAAATAGTCTACCTTTGACTGAACTGAGAGGTTGGTTTAAGTATAATTCATTTCAACCAGACTGAGATTGATTTAGTGTAATTTGCAAAAGTTGCTTGCACTCACAAACATTGAAAATGTGAAGTCGTGGGTAACTGAGGGACCATCAGAAAGATGTATATAATATGCATGGGCGAACAAAATATTCTCTCCAGAGCTGATGCCACAAAGGCTTTGAATGTGAAATGAGAACTACTCTGGACGTTTTAATAGATTTTGTAAAATGTTGGATTTTAATAATGGGTGTGAGACATGATAAATTGAACTTCAGGTGAAGCCAAGATTGGATTGATCTACAAAAATGAGTTGGCAGAGAGGCGGTTGAAGGTTGGGGATATCTATCGAATTCCAGCTGGTTCAGCATTCTACTTGGTGAACACAGGGGAGGGGCAGAGACTTTATGTCATTTGCAGCATTGACACATCTGAAGGCTTGGGATTTGGTGCTGTCCAGGTACTTAAAGAACTGGAGACTAGGACCTCATGCTATGTTTGTTAAGACACAATTGAATGTAATGGAATGTTGTTAAATGAAGATTCGGTAGAAAAGGTGAACCAAAAATGTGTCTAAATTACATTATATAGACGTAGTCAACTACACAAAACGTAATCTTAGTGTGCAAAGATCTTAGGGGAATGAGATTTATTTCTGATTGCTTTCTACGTATTTGCAGTCTTTTTTCATTAGTGGAGGAACTTATCCAGCATCTGTTCTCTCTGGTTTTGAGCCAGAAACAATTTCAACTGCGTTTAACGTAAGCAAGTGAAGATTTTAATCAACTTTGGGCCCTTTCTTACTATATAAAATGCTACCTTGGATGGCTTCATCTGACCGATTGTTTGTCCATTGCAGGTTACAATTGATGAGCTGAAGAAGATTATGACCAGCCAAAAAGATGGCCCGATCGTATATATAGGGGATTCTGGAGAACCACGATCAAGTGTATGGACGAAATTCGTTCAAATGAAAGAGCAAGATAGACTCCAGCACCTAAAGAAAATGATGAATCACCAAGAACCCAAGGAAGAAGAGGAGGAAACAACATGGTCTTGGAGGAAACTATTGAATTCTGTATTCGGACAGTCAAATGAGAGAAGCCGTGAGAGAACCGGTAAATCCACTGATTCCTACAACATCTACAAGAGATCCCCCGACTTCCGAAATAATTACGGATCAAGCATTGCCCTTGATGAATCTGCTTACGATCCTCTCAAACACTCTGGCATTGGTGTATATCTTGTCAATCTTACCGCGGTATGGTTCGATCTTTTCATTCATCATCGATCATTTTATAGATAAATTTAACAACCATTGTCAGACACTTATCTTATATGACATTGGATATGTTTGTGCAATATATATGTGACATTATCATTGAGTTATCTAAACAATATCTATATGGCATGATCTTTGAGTTTAAAATTTTCATTCTAGGGATCGATGATGGCACCACATGTGAACCCAACAGCAACAGAATATGGGATTGTTTTGAGGGGAACTGGCATGATACAGATTGTATATCCCAACGGAACGCAAGCAATGAAAGCGAAAGTAACAGAAGGTGATGTGTTCTGGGTGCCAAGATACTTCCCATTCTGTCAAATTGCATCACGAACAGGTCCTTTCGAGTTCTTTGGATTCACAACCTCAGCGCGAAAGAATAGGCCACAGTTCTTGGCTGGTGCGAGCTCAATCCTTACCACCCTGAGGGGCCCTGAGCTTGCAGCTGCATTTGGCACGAGCGAGGAAAGGATAAGTGACTTCATTCAAGCGCAGCGCGAAGCTGTTATATTACCTTCAGCATCTGCAGCTCCACCGGATGAGACCAAGAAGAAGGTTAACTCTAATAGAGTAGTGCAGAAGGTGATGGAAAGCTTTGATAATGATATGATTATGGGCTTTGATTAGGGAAAGACTAATGTGGTTGCATAAAGATTAGCAAGCTGTTGGTGTTTAGCTTTATGTTTCTGTTTTTCCTTTCTTTCTTCTGCATCTTAGCTGTTTTCAGAATTGTTAATAACTTTCTCTGAGTTGTGAATAAAATTTACTCTGTTTTTGCTGTTCCATTACTTGAATTACTGGCTCATTAATAGCCGTGGAGAATGAAGAGGAACCTAAACTTGCATTTTCTCTGAGTTGTGAATAAAATTTACTCTGTATTTTCTGTTCCATTACTTGAAGCCGTGGAGAATGAAGAGGAACCCAAAATTGCTTTGTTTGATAAACTTGTAACCAATTTCAGTGTTTTGCTCGACTAATTCTGGATTGGAACTACTACGAAACTGAAGCAAGTATTCCATAAAAAAAAAAAATCATGTCTTTCTTTCTTTTTTGCTAGCTAGAAAACCCAAATCACATGCATGACTTATGATATTGTACTTTATATGCGGTATGGTGGCTGTGAACGATTTTTTTTTGTTTCTTTCTGAATGTTTCACCTTGGTCTAGTTAACATGATATTACGATATAGGTAGATATAATTGTTTTTCTAATATTTATAAATTCTAATATTTATAAGAATTGAAATTGGACAAAATAATTGTAAAACTTAATTTAATTAAGAATTTTTTTTTTCATGGGTTGACTCTTGAAACGAGTTAATTTCATCCACCGTTCCTCAGCAAATGAGGTAATCTACACAAACATCTCTAAATAAAAAAGTGTCATCAAAATCATTAAAATAGCCAATGGTTAATAGAAAAGTCTTTTTGGTGTCGAAAAAGTGATCTGGAATGTCATCGCCACGTATACAATATTTTAAATTAAAAAACACATCACTTCATTTATTCTCTCTCCTTCGGTTTTTTATTCTAGATCGACAACATTCATTTCTCTCCTTTCTCTAGAATGCACGTGATCCAACTTTCTATTTTAACTTTGAGTTTCTTCTTCCTCTTCTTGTCTTTGTTTTTTTGTTCTTATCATTTGAAATCCTAAATATCGAAGTGCAAAAGGAGAGAATGTCAATGCAATTTGTGAATGTGAACAAGGCTCAGCAGACTGGATGACAAAATAGGTGTCCATTATAGGGGTTTAATGGTTCAAATAGACTTCCAATTTGTGAATGTGGAGAAGACATGGGATGAAGGTGTCATGGAATGAAGAAAATCTAGGGCTAAGGTTTTTAGGTTGCACAAACTATGGGGTAGGTAGTTCAATGTAGCTTTAACTGGCGATTCATCTTTGTTTAATTTGTTTTTATTTTATAAATAGTTTTAACAGGAGCTATTTGATGTTGCAAAGAGCATCTCAAAGGCATTATGACTTTTTTTAGTGGGTTAATCGAAAGTTTTTCCCATAATCTACCCAATTTATATAGGGTTTGCTAAGGAAAGTAGAGAGATTAAAGAAGAAGAAAGTAATTGAAGATTTATAGAGGGACCTGAGAGAAAGTAACATTAAGCAAAAGCAAAGGTGCATCAAATGCAATGCTTTAGTGGGTGTGATTGTGGTGGGAATTGCATTCAAGCTGTTTATAATGAAGTGAAATAGCTTAGGGTGGTTTAGGTTTAAGAATGTGTTTATGATGGGTTTAGGGTGTATTACATTGAAACTACTTTAGTATTGTTTTTATTTAAGGCAACTTCTGCCATTGTCTGTTTTGCATTGTAGGTGGTTTCACAACGTAATAAACATTGTTTATGATTGAATTATTGTCTTTAGTTGTGTTTAGTTCGTTTATAGTTGATGAGTACTTGATAACATATAATAAAAAAAACTGTAAAATTGTGTCAACACTGATAAAGTGGATACATCAAATGCATAACGTATAATATTAAAAGACTTTGAATGCATCAAATGCTTTCACGTTGAAACAAATAAAACTACCAATGTTCATATATGTTTCATGCTTGAAGCACACAAAAAAGCTATTGCTACACAACATTGTTATTCAAAAAACAAAGTATAATACTCATAATAACTATTGTTCTATATCCAAAAAACATTAAAAAAAAAAAAATCAATCAATCCAAGTATCTACTAGGCAAATGTTTCATGTTTGAGCTCCTATGATGCTTGACAGAAGCAGTAGCTGAAGCCTTCTTTTTTCCTTTGTCTGAGGCAGTTGTTGGTGTAGTAGGAGGCATGCTTCTTGCTTTAGCAGTTGTAATAGCTAGAGCCTTCCCCTTCCCTTTAGCAATTACAGTAGTTAGAGCCTTTCCCCCTCCCTTTAGCAGTAGAAAATGTAGTAGATACTGATGGCACTTGTGAAAATTGAGTGCTTGCCTACATCAAAGAAAGTAAAGAAGTATCAAATCCATGCTAACAATACAATTTGAGCTATAATACTTACATTAATAATTGTGCTTACTTGTGAAGTTTGACTACTTCCCTATATTAAAGCATATAAAAAATACATGAGAATGTTAATTGTTAAAGGAAAGTATGAGTGAACATCAACGTTATATAAAGACATGAACTTATATCTATCATCCATATCACAGTAGTAGTGGAGGGGGGAGGGGGAGGGAGGTCTAAGAGGTTGTGACTGAGATTGTTGGGATTTGTTGGTGGTCTATTCTTTTTTCTCTTATGGCCCTATACAACATAAACCAAATGAATCGTCTAACAATCATACATATACACGTATAGACAAACATTTCACATTAGAAAGTGTCAAAATTTCACTTAATGTTATTGTCTTCTCATGTCTTGAACTATTGTGTCTTGTTTGTCTACAAATAAAGCAAGACATTTTCACCAATCTTTTTTTATTAATTTATCCTTTTTAATTGTTGCAGCTCTCTTCAAATCTCCTGTCACTTTTCTTCTTACTTTTTGATTTCTCCCTCTTTAAACCTTTCTTAGGGTTAGTGGTATTAATAGGGATAATGTCATCACTGTATACTTTCAAATAGGTCTCCACTGTGTAACACTTTGCCATATAGTCTACAAGGTGTTCATTGTTCCCCATGATGTAAACACATGCATGATGGCATGGTATCCCTATGAGTTGCCACCTTTTATAAGCACACTCTTTTTTCTCTAAATCCACAACAACTATACCATTAAAAGCCATCACTTGAACTATTGGAAGTCTATTAAATACTAATTTGCAATGGAAACCAACTTCTTTTAACTTCTCTAACTTTTTCTATGTTTTAGAACATAACCACCCATTCATCTTCTTAATTTGTTTCCTTTTTATAAACATTCTTCTTACTAATTTTGATCTAATGATCTCAAACATTATTATCTCTTGCATCCAAGATATCCTTGTTGAAGCATTATGTCATGTTGTTAAGTAATATATCACACTTTCCTGATATGCTAAAGTAAGCTCTATTTTAGGTGTTGCATGGCCTCTCATTGATCGATTCCCTTGCTTCAATAGAGCTATCCTCAATTCCTTTTAGTGTCTTTTTGAGCATAGCTAGATATGTTGACCTTGTAATGTTCCACAACAAATCTTTAAATTTTTTTCCCTTTAAAATATGGCCTAAAATCGGTGTAAAGTTGCCTCACACATGATCTATATTCTTCATATGGGAAAAAGGTTTTGAATGTTGGAATAAATCCTGAAATGACATCACATCATATTAGTGCATATTAAAATTAAAGCAGTAGATAATAAAGTTGATGTAAATATTACCTTCTGCTTATCATTCATGAAGATCCAATGGAAACCATTAAACATTTCCAAATCATCTTTGAGGCAACTTAAAAACCACATCCAGTTTTATTTATTCTCCTTATTTACCATGGCATAGGCAATAAGAAATATACAATCATTGGGATCTATCCCAACACCACATAGAAGCTACCCTTCATATGTTCCTTTAAACCACATCCATCAAGAAAAATTACAAGCCAACACCCATCCTTAAATGTTGCCTTCAATGCACAAAGCAAATATACATGCCTATGAAGTCATTAGTCTCACAAAGGACTCAACAATCATTTTGGGATTAGTTCTCAATAATTCCAATTTATAGTCATCAAGCATGTTGAACTGATCTGCCTCATGACCATTGATTTTCTTTAGGGCAAGCTCTTTGGCTCTCCATTTTTTCATTTTCCTAATTGTTAGTCCATATTCCCTCCCAACCTTATCTATAAATCTATTTAAACCCCAATCTAGGCATGCCTTAAACTCATCAAGATATTTATTTGCAAGCCATGTTGAGGTCACATGAAAATTGTTGTACAAATTTGCACAATTATGTTTGAAGTTAGCTGACTTGATTTGGAAAGTTTTGTCTTTTCTATTCATTTTGCTAGCATATACCTTATAGCAACATTGTTTGAAGCTCAGACAGGTTACCCTCAAAAGTTCATTTTTTAGGAAATAGATCTAAAATCTATTTTTAATAGCTGACTGTTTACAAGCATTTTTGAATTATTATCTAAAATTGAATATCGTTCCAAGTTCTAACTTGGATCCACCATATCATTATCAGTATTGAACATGGGAAATCTCACTCCAGTTTCATCATTCTCATCAAATTCACTATATAATTCTTCTAAGGGATAATACTTTTTATCACTATTAGGCTTATTCATATTAACCTTTAGAGTGTTTCCTACACCACCAACTATAACTTGCTCCCTACTTCCCTTAGGCCTACCCCTGTTTGTTGCATTCTCATTCTCATTTATGACATTGATTAGTTCATCATCATCATCATCATCATCTAATGGGTCATAATCAAGGTCATCAAATTCTAGGTTGTCTTTATTATCAACATGATTCTCATTTGCTGCCTCATTACCATCCTCACCATTATCTGCAACATTAATGATATGAATAAAGTTGGATTGATCCTTACCTATATGCTAGAGAATAGTTGCCAAAAATTTATCAAACTAGGTATTGGAGTTTTGATTTTTAAATTCCAACTAGACATCTCGAAAATTTATTTCTAGTAACCTAAGTTATAAAGATTCAAAGTTGTGTTAACTCAAAACCCTAAATCAACCAACCAATTTAAGATTAGAATTAATAAGTTTGACAAATTATCAAGCCTTCACTTAACAATCTCACTAAGTCCACTCAAGAACTTAAGAAGAAAATTTAATCTCACAAGTAAAATTTCTAAAAAGAAATAATATTAATTGAATGCCCTCTTGGCTGAATATGAGAGGCTATTTCTAGCCTTATAATGTTTAATCTAAAACCTAATAGGATTCAATTTACATTCCCTGATCGAATTCAAGCTTTCTTAATTTAAAAAGGAAAGACAATCCTAAGCTAAATAGGAAAACTAAAAAAACATTATGATTAGTCAACAAGATATTTTTCTAACTAGAGAACAACTAGTAATCCAAAATAGAAAAGCAAAAGGATTCAGCTTAATGAGGAAATGGTATTAGGAAATGGTATTAGGAAACATTGCCAACTAAGGATATCTAGCAAGAATATTTGATTTTGGGCCTTATTTCCATACTTACACACCTTGGGCTTCTTGCTACATATCTTGGCCAAATTGGATTAGGTTTTGGTGCTCTCCAAAAGTTGGGCTCCATTGTATTAAGTTAAGTGCTCCATTTGAAGAGTTTTAAGTTGTCATCATCTTTTAATTGGACTTTATGCATCTTTTGCTCTTCTTAAGCTAATTTAAGTGTTACTCCTTGTTGCATGAATATTTAATTACCCCCTTAAACTTCTTTAGCCTTCCCCTTATGATTGGGCCTTAAAGTTGAAGTGGATCCTTAATTAATATGTCTTGGCTGTTTGCATCATTCCCCACTTGTCAAGAAGATTCGTCCTTAAATCAACACCTTCATCAAAATCAAAATGAGATAAATCAGTAACATTAAATGTAACACTAACATTATAATCACTAGGCAAGTCTAACTTGTAAGCATTATCATTAACCCTTTCTAAAACTTAAAAAGGTTCATCTCTCCTATGCTCTAGCTAACTTTTTCTAAGGTTAGGAAACCTTTCTTTCCTAAAGTGTACCCAAACCCAATCACCTAATTCAAATACCAGTTTAACTTTATCTCTATTTGTGTTTTTAGCAACTTGCTCATTCTTCTTTTCAATGTTCAAACATACCTTCTCATGCAACTGTTTAACAAAATCAGATTTCTTTTTACCTTCATATCAACTTGCAAATTAGAAGGAATAGGGGATAAATCCAAAGGACTTAATGGTATAAATTCATAAACAATCTCAAAAGCGCAATAATGTATAGAAGAATACACACTCTTATTATATGCAAATTCTATATATGGTAAACATTCTTCCCAAGACTTCAAATCCTTTTTTTATCAAAAGTCTCAAAAGTTGCCCTAGAGTTCTCTTTATAACCTCAGTTTGACCATCAGTTTGTGGGTGGCATCAAGTAAAAAATAATAACTTAGTCCCCAATTTGCCCTATAATGTTTTTTAAAAGAAACTGAAAAAATTTGTATCCCTTTCACTAACAATAGTTTTCGGTATACTATGTAACCTCACTATCTCTTTGAAAAATAAATTAGCTATGTTAATGACATTATCAGTTTTGTGACATGCAATAAATGTACCATTTTAGAAAATCTATCAACAACCATAAAAATAAAATCATTACCACGTTTTGACCTAGGTAACCCTAAAACAAAATCCATAGATATATCAATCCAAGGTGAACTAGGAACAGGTAAAGGTATATAAAGACCATGTGATTTTGATTTAGATTTAGCATGTTTGCATGTAACACATCTATCACACACTTTTTGAATATTAATTTGCATATTAGGCTAATAAAAGTGTTCATACAAAACATCTAAAATCATTTGAACTCCAAAGTAACCCATAAGTCCACCACTATGGGCTTTCCCAAAGAACTCTTAAGCATGCAAAGTTTATTATTTTTAAACAAGTATCCATCATGCTTAAATAATCTATCAAAAACACCTTTTTCACAATTTGGAAAAAAATCAAAAAAAAATTGGAATTACTAGCATACAATTCTTTGATATACTCAAAACCAAGAAATTTAACATCAAGAGAGAAAGAAGACTATACCTTCAGGATAGTGCATCAACCACTATATTGTTCTTACCTTGTTTATACCTTATAACATATGGAAAAGACTCAATAAATTCACTATACTTAGCATGTCTTTTATTCACTTTATATTGTCCTTTAAGGTAATTAAGAGATTCATGGTCAATATGAATCACAAACTCCTTGGGCCAAAGATAGTTTTGTCATGTTTGCAAAACCCTAACCAAAGCATACATCTCTTTATCGTATGTTAGGTAGTTTAATGAAGGTCTATTTGGTTTTTCATTAAAGTAAGCTATGGGTCTTCCTTCTTGCATCAAAACAACTATAATACACAAACCTGAGACATCACATTCAATTTCAAAAGTGTTAGCAAAATTAGGTAAAGCTAATAAAGGTGCACTAGTTAATTTAGATTTCAACAAATCAAAAGCATGTTGTTGCATCTCTTCCCATTTAAAACTAACATTTTTTTTAATATAATTTAAGTTAAGAGAGTGGCAATTGTGCCAAAATCATTTACAAACCTCCTATAAAAACTTGTTAAACCATGGAAAGATTTAGCCTCTCTTACACTAGATGGAATCAGTCATCCCTTGATGGCACTTACCTTTTTTTCATCAACTTTTATTCCATCTTTGCTAATAAAAAAACCTAGAAAAATAAGCTTAGAAGTACAAAAAGAACACTTTTTAAAGTTAATATACAATTGTTTTTTTCACAAAATTTCAAAAACTAACCTTACATGCTTCAAATGCTCTTCTAAAGCCTTAGAATAAACAAGAATGTCATCAAAATAAGAAGCTACAAATTTAACTAAGTATGCACGCAAGATATGGTTCATCAATCTCATAAAAGTGCTAAGCGCGTTAGTTAGCCCAAAAAGCATAATTAGCCATTTATACAATCCATATAGTTTTAGAAGCTATTTTCCATTCATCACCTTCACGTATTCTAATTTGATGATAACTACTTTTCAAATCAAGATTAGAAAACATCCATGCACCATGCAATTCATCCAATATGTCATCTAACCTGGAAATTGGATGCATATACTTAATGGTTATTTTATTAATGGCCCTACAATCAACACACATTCGCCAAGATCCATCCTTTTTAGTTACTAATAAAACAGAAACTACACAAGGACTCATACTTTTTCTTACCAAACCTTTTTTCATGAGCTCTTTTACTTGCTTTTGAAGTTTCGTTGTCTCCTAAGGGTTGCTTCTATAGGCTGGCCTATTTGAAATTTGAGAGCCCAAAATAAAATCAATTTAGTGCTTAATACCTTTTGAGGGTGGCAATTCTTTGGGCACATCCTCGAGAAACAAATCTGAAAAATCATGCAATAAAGAAATAAAAGAACTTAGAAGAAAATTAGTTAGATCATCACTAAAAGAATAACATGTTAGTTTCACATCTTCATACAAAGCATAACCACAAGTTTTTTTGGCTAATAAGGCTTTCCTCATATCTCTTTCCCTTACAAATATAACTTTTTTTCACACTCTCTTCTTTTGCATGTCCCTCACTTTTTTTATGGGCATCCCTTCTTTGCTCTTATTTTTCCACTCTTTACTTACACCCTTCTTTGGTTTTCTCATAACTCTCCTTTTGTCGCGTTTGTTTTTCTTTTTCTTGGTTAAATATATTTTCCCTCTTTCTCTCTCTCTCTCTCTCTCTCTCTCTCTCTCTCTCTCATTACTTTTTGGTTCTTAAAAATTTGTTGAGGTGTTAAAGAATAGAAATCAATATGTTTGCCCCTAAAATCAAACTCATGAGAATTAAAGTAGATATCATGTTTAGCTCACCTATCAAATTGTCATGGTTGACCCAAAAATATATGGCTAGCTTGCATATGAATAATATCCTTATATCTACCAATAGAAAATGATATCCAAACTTGTTTAGTTACCTTTACTCCCCACTATCGTTTAGCCATTGCAAGTTATAAGGTTTATAATGTTTTATGGATGGTAAACTTAGCCTTTCAATAACATAGGTACTAGTCGCATTAGTGCAACTATCACCATCAAAAATAGCAAGACATAAATTACCATTTATCCTACACCTAGAATGAAAAATATTTTCCTTTTGAATTTGATCATCCTTAACTTACACACTTAAAAAACATCTAGCCACAATAATATTCTTACTAATTACCTCATTGGGATCCTTAAAATCATCATCACTTGCATCTTTTAATGGAGGCATCTCAAGGTTGGTTACATAGCCATAATCATCATCATCATCACATACTATCTCACGATCACGCATAACCATATTCCTCTTATTGGGACAATTACGTGTTATGTGTCCTCTCCTTTGACACTTAAAGCAAACAATTGAATATGTCTTTTTAGGGGGTTTGGCCTTAGCATTGGAGCAAGGCTTTCTTCCTTCTTCCTTTTTTAGTGGTTCGGTCTTGGGCCTATTGTTGGGCTTGTCACCACTTTTAAACTTGTTAATCCAAGAAACTGAATTAAAATTAGGCTTAGAAAGCTTACTTTTATGTTGTATTTCCACCATAATTATAAGATGGTACAACTCCTTCAAAGTTTCATATTGTTTTAGCTTAACTTCATTAGTGATTTTCCTATTGAGACCAACAAGAAAAAGTGCCAAAGTTTGCTCTATAGGCTCTTCAAGTTTCGCCCTCATCAAGGTGATTTCAAGATCTTGACAATACTCCTCCACACTCTTATTACCTTATACAAGTTTTTGTAATTTTTTATGTACATCTCTAAGGTAATAACTAGGAACAAATCTATTTCTCATGCCCTTTTCATATCTACCCAGTATAAATTGGTGGATCCCCACATCTTCTCCTAATACTTTTGATTTGATCCCATCATACAAGAGCATATCTTACAAATTCAACAACAGTTAATTTAACCTTCTTATCTTCATTATAATTATGACGATCAAAAATAAAATCTACCTTCTTTTCCCAAGATAGATGGACTTTGAGATCATTAGAACCACTAAAGATAGGAATCTTCATCTTGATGTTATTGAGATTGGCATCTTGCTTGCTAGATATTTATGAGTTGGCTTCCATGGAATCATCCTCCTCATCATCATGAACAATCCTCTCACGCTTTGGTTGCTTATAATTAGTATAGGTGTTGTTGGAATTTGAGGCGATTTGCAAGCTTTCAATCTTTTCATGCATTACTGGGAATTCCTTCTCAATTTAGGTCATATGGGCTTGTGATGCTTTCATGAATAATAACCACTTCGGTTCTTCTTTAGGATCTACAATTGTTAGCAAATAACAAAAGAAAACCTCATCAAACACTCTGTCACATGTTTACACTCAAAAGATAGCTACTTAGTTTGTAAACAAGTTTGATGTGATCTTTAGCTTCTTTTCTTTTTCTCTCTTTTTTTTTTTTTTTTTTGACTTTTGAATTTTTTTTCTTTTCTTTTTTTTTAAAGCTAAAAGAAACTTGGAATCAAAAGAAACACAAAGAACAACTTAATAATGCAAAGAAACTAATGAAAGCCAAATTAAAGGAATTGAGTGCTAATCACAATTTGCATTTTTCTTTCAATTTGGATGAGTTTAGTTCAGCCTTAGACACATAAATAACACAAAGAATGCTTAAGACATAAAGAAAAATGAATTAGGATGCAAGAAACACAAAAAAACCAAATGGAGATAGGAAACTAGCTAGTTTTGCAGTATGCAATCTTTTTATGATTTTCTTAATGCTAATGGACCAAAACTGACATTAAAATCAAAAGAGTGATTAAATATGATAGAATAAGAACAAACTAAATTGGAACCCTATGAATGAGATAAGACTCGAATTGATACAAAAAAATAATAATAATAAAAAATAAAGAACAACGAATTTTGATGACAACTTACTTGATTTGACTTTGATACCAAATGACACGAACAAGATTGGATTGATCCTTACCCGTATGTTAGAGAATAGTTGCACAAAATCTATCAAACCAAGTATTGGAGTTTTGATCTTTAAATTTCAATTAGACCTCTATAAAACTTGTTTCTAGAAACCTAAGTCATAAAGATTCAAAGTTGTGTTAACTCAAAACCCTAAATCAACTAAACCAATTTAATATTAGAATTAACAAGTTTGTGAAATTATTAAGCCCTCACTCAATAATCTCACCAAGTCCACTTAAGAATTCAAGAAAAAAAATTTAATTTCACAAGCAAAATTGCTCAAAGAAATAATATTGATTAAATGTCCTTTTGGCCGAATATGAGAGACCATTTATAGTCTTATAATATTTATCCAAAACCTAATAGGATTCGATTTACATTCCTTAATCAAATTCAAGTTTTCCTAATTCAAAAAGGAAAAGACAATCCTAAGCTAAATATGAAAACTAAAGAAACATTATGATTGGTCAACAAGATATTTTCCTAATTAGAAAACAACTAGTAATTTTAAATATAAAATGAAAAGGATTCGACTTAATGAGGAAAACCTAATGGTATTAGGAAACATTGCCAATTAAGGATATATTGTAAAAATCTTTAACTTCGGGTCTTATTTGCATGCTTACACACCTTGGACTTCCTTTTACATGCCTTGGACTTCTTGCTCCATGTCTTGGCCAAATTGGATTTGGCTTTGGTGTTTTCCAAAAGTTGGACTCCATTATATTAAGTTAAGTGCTCCATTTGAAAAGTTTAAGCTTTCATCATTTTTAATCGGGCTTCGCACATCCTTTGATCTTTTTAGGCTAATCCAAATGTAACTCTTTGTTGCATGAATGCTCCAAATGCCTTCTTAAACTTCTTTAACCTTCCCCTTATAATTAGGCCTTGAAGTTGAAGTGAATCTTTTATTAACTTGTCTTGGTCATTTACATCAATTAACATAATCTTCATAGGCCTTATTACCATCCTCACCAACCACTGTCTCATTTACACCATCCTCAACCTCTGCTTCATTAAAATCTTCACCAGTCATTATCTCATTGACCCTAACCTCTGCCTCCTTATTCACAATCCTAACATCTATCTTCTTAACGTTACTAATTCCTAAATCAAATATAATGTTACCCAAACTATCATTATTCATAAAAAAAACCCTTTAATAATAACCTACCAAAGTCACCCAAACTTGCATTACTCTCTAAACTAGACATTTGAGAACTCAAACATATTTGCTTAACTTGATTTTATTGCAATTGGTTTTCCCTCCCCATACATATCTAACTTTCTCTTACATTTACTCCTTTGCATATTTGCACCTTCCACATCACATATTTCATCAATTTCCTCAATGATAACTTTAGACTTCTTAGGAATGAAAACATCTATCTCATCTTTTTTTATTAAGGTGTTTGACATACACATCTATCTCCCTAACTTCACCTCCATATAAGCACATCACATAAACATGACTATCATGTTCAAATAGCCTTAGTCCATGTCTTTATTATTCATTAGAAAGCCTCCAAAAATACAGAAACAAACCTTATAATCTTAACACCTTTTGCAATACTTTGTCTATCCTAATAATTGACATAGTGTCTGCATGACAATTATATCAAAAATGCTCTTTTCCATTTATATAACTCAATTCTCATAAGTGTTGGTCTTAGTGCACACGAAGAGTAAAAAATTTGTCCATATATATGCATATAGAACAAATAAAAGACCATTATTATACTAATGAATAACACAAACAACACACCTAGAGTATTCCTTCTTTAGAATTGTATAAACCCTAATATATGAAACATGCAATGTCAATAAAAAAAAAAAAAAAAAGAAACTACATTCCCACATGCATTAAAGCATGACAATGATATGAACACCAAAATTACATGTGGGCCAACTATCAAACAATTACTTGGTTATGTCTCCATCTTCAATCTTATACCACTACCTTTTGAAAATGCTTCTACCTCTTCAGATATTAACAGCTCTTTCCCGAAGATTGGAAACTTCTATCTTTATACTAATGGAAGCCCCACCACAAATTATGTTTCTCTACATCATTTGTTGTCTTCTTCATTGAAAGCTACTGAAGATGGAAGAAGCTTAGAAAGAGAGAGAAATGACAAAGTGCAAATATTCAAGTGAAAGGATAGAGAAAAGAGTGGGGTCCACCTGAGTTCAAACGCTGAAGGAGAGAAAATAAGTAAGATGATGTATTTTTTTTTAATTTCAAATATTGTAAATGTGGCAATGATGTGGTATCTCAAGTTACTTTTTTGGGCCAAAAGGACATTTTTGTTAACCGTTGGCTATTTTAATAATTTTTGCGAAACATTTTTCCTTTTAAAGACGTTTGTGTAGATAGTCTTATTGTTGAGAGATGGTAGGTGAATTTAACTCCTCTTGAGATTAATATTTGAAAATAAAAGGGATAATTACTATAAATATCCTAACGTCTGACATATTTAACTAAGTCGTCTCTCACGTTTCAAAATAATATCATAAACACTCTCACGATTGTCTGGTTACATTAAATATTCCTTCCATTAAATTCATATGAACGTTGAAAGGACTTTTTAGTATAATGACATAGACATGAGAAATAGACTTAGTACAATATTTTGAAAAGTGAAAGATGATTTAATTAAATATGACAACCACCATGGAGTTTAGAGTAATTACCCAATAAAATACAAAACTCACTTTCGATCATATTATCTTTGGCTAACAAAAAAATGACCTTTTTAAAGTTGGAAGGATTTTTCAGTATAATGGGACAAAGATGAGGGATAGCTTAGTTGACAAACCTCAAAAGGCTCAAAATAATTAACATAGAATAAAAATATTTTTATATATATCAAGGTAATATGAGAGATAGATAAAAGGTTAATATTTTTTATATAAATGGTCAACTTAGATTTAATATCGAAATTTTGAGTTCAATTTGGATCGAGTTTAATTTAGATTTGGATTGAATAATCTAAATTAAGTATATTTAGTATTTATTTTATTATTTTATAATTAATAATTTGATTTTTTATTATTTATATATATTGTTTCAATGTACTATTACATACTAATATGATTTTTTATAAAGATAATTGATAAATGAACATATTTTAAAAAAAAATAATATAGAAAAATAAGTAAAAAATTCTAAAAAAAATGAATTTTTTTTTTAAAAAAAGATAGAGTGAAATAGATAACACATCGAAAAATTTTTCTTCTTCTTATCATATTGAATTCAAGTAAATCTAACTCATATCTAATATTTGACAATCTCTGAAAATAGATCTTTAAAATCATTCAAAAATTAGTTTAATCTTAATTAAATATAAAATAATTTTTTATGATCATTTAAAGATTAAGTTAATTTTGATTGAGTTAATTTTGATTGACGTGTAAATTTATCTTAGAAAGGGAGAAATAAAGTAAAGAACGATCATATAAAACCATACTATGTGACGTCCCATTTTAAGTATAATTCCTAAATTAGGTGCATTAACTTATTCATAAAACATGAAATACTAAAGTGACATAACATCATTAAAATCCTCTCATTCTATCCATTGTCATTAAAAGACCTTATGTCAGTTATTATTTTTTTTTTTTTTGTCCTTACACTATGTATCTTGTTTCACAACATAGTAACTATTTACAATAAAGTATACATGGCTAAACAAACTAGAATACTAATTGATTGCATACTGGTCCAACCTCTATTAGATTGCTAGACAGCAACTTCAAAATGCAAACTGGATGTAATTTTTAGTCTACTTTTCCTTAAAGAAAATTTATTGCAAATGAGTGAGTTTGCATACTCAGTAAGTAAATGCATAACAATATTTCAATCTCAAATAACATAACAATATTTAAATATAAATAACTCATTATCATATCCATGCACGAATTAAAGAGTTTTTACTCTTAAATATCATACAGACTATCAAAAGTTATTGTTACACAGGCTGTCACAAAGTGTTGCCACATAGGCTATAGATATCACTATCACAAAGGCTTCCATTTTTTGTTGTCACACTGGCTATAAATATTATTGTCATACAGACTTTAGATATCATTGTTACATAGACTATCGAATGTTATTGTCACACAAACTGTTATATACTATTGTCATACAAGTTGTTGAATGTTATTGTCACATAGGCTGTTATATATTATTGTCACACAAATTGTTGAATGTTATTGTCACACAGGCTGTTATATATTATTGTCACACAGACTGTTGAATGTTATTGTCACACAGGCTATTATATATCAATGTCACACAAGTTATGAACATTGTTGTTTGCCCAACAACATCAAATATTAGTCTTTCAGCAAATCAAATATAAATCCAATAAAATTTTAGCAATATAACGACTAATAACAATACTCATAACTTTGGCAACTCATATTGCCACATACCCTCATTCTCACGTCATAATTTATCAACGTCTCAGAAAAATAAATAAATAAATAGTATAACCATATATTCATCAATATCATCTCATTAAATAACATTTCATTCCATTGAGTATATATTCACGGTATTTAGCCAATCACATGTATAGTACCACTAGCTATTTACTTACCTCCTCCTTCAAGCTTATTAGGCCATGGATGGTCCCAGCTTATTTCCATTATTATCTTCAATGCCTCGAGGACCTATTTCAATACACCAAATCAATCCATGATGATAAAATAAGATTTTCATCTTGTTATACAAATATGCTCTAGTAAAATATCATGAACTTGATAGGTTATTTCTAGAATTACTTTTAACTCACAAATTCAAATGGCTGATTCTTTTTTTTTTTCAGTTAAACTAGACATATATGGGTACACCACATCCAAAATTCAGTCCAAAATATACACTACATAACTTATGGTCAATTTTATAAATTTGTCATGTTTCAATGTCATCCCAGCCTGAATAGGTCTTACATTATTAGATATATCTCAAATCTTACAAATCCAATCCCAAAAATGATTTACCAGAAGTTAGAGAACACATAAGGGAACATTTTTCATATTTTACTCATTGTCTAATTCAGCCAATAAATTCACCAAAACAAATGATCAATCTCAAGGTGAGCAGGTTTTCACCATGTTGACAATTAGTCATAATAAAGGGAAAATATCTCAACAACCACGTTATATTTGGCAAACATATTTTTATAGACATGTAGATAATACATAAATATACAACTTTCAAGTTTTACACATCACGAAATTCTGAATCTATGGCCATCAAATTATTGGAAAATAAAATTAAAAGACTGATGAGGTTTCATCCAGGTACAGGTCAGTCAATCAATGAGTACAAGTATCTAGAGAGGTTATAACACTACAAATTTTATGTTTTACACTTTGTCAAAATCATAACCTAAGGTCATCAAAATCTAAGAAAACATAAAGATTTAGGTGATTTTGGTTGGTTATGAACCAATTCTAATGAAGGAGCCATAACTCCTCACACACACCAGATCAACATCAAGCAAAACTGCTTCATATGCATTTATTTGGGGCATAAAGCTACAACTTACATATTTTGCACTTTTTCTAATTCCTATTCTAGGATTATGAAATCGTAGGTAGAAAACTTTGCTCTAACAACAAAACCAACACAATCGGCTCTTATTCTCTTAAATTTCAACTTTCATCCAAGAGTTACCTCAAATATTTCATAATTCTCACTAACCATGCATGATTAACATGTCATGAGGGGTTAATTTCATATGAGAAGAAGATAAATTAGCTTACCTAGTTTCCCAGAACCATAAAACCTTAGGATTCCTTCTTAGGCAGTTCACTCTTCTCCCTTTCCTTTTTCTTCTTCTTCTTCTTCCTTCCTTTCTTTCTTCCTTAGCACTCTCTTTCTTCTGTTGTAACTCACATCTAAGCTCTGTATTTTGATCCTAAAAGGTCAAAAATTCCACTTGTAAACCTATCGTAATAAGACAAAATCATGGTGTTGCATTTCTATTGGTTGAAAGTTCACTTTTCCTTTTTTAGTCCCTCTTCTTCACTCTTGAAGCACCTTCATCCATCTCCTAGTCTCTAGATGCTTCTTATACTTTTAAATAAGCTCTATAACATCATTATTTATGATGTTATAACATGCACATAATATAAGATAATTTTTCATGCAACTATACAAATATTACATACACGTTCAAGTGTCCCAAATGCAGTAGTGCAAGTGTCATTGTCTTACTTATCTAATTCACATGTCTAAACAATCATTTATCCAATGCATATATTTAAATATAATGTAATTAAAATGCATATGATTTGGGTTGAGGAAGTTACATACTATATAATCAAAAAAATATAAATGAATACTAGAACATTTATTATTATTTTAAGTGAATATTGTGAAGTTTTGTTGGGTTTTTATTTAATAGGCAATATAATTATAAAGGAAGTTGAAAATTTGATTAATTATTCTCTCTGGCAAAAAAAAAAAAAAACTATTGTATGATGTGTATAGAAGAGAGTACGTATTGTAATCATTGAATATAAAGTCACAATGAGCTTCTTGACGAAATTTACACCTTTTTACAGTAATCCTTATATTTTTCTTGATTTTTTTTTTTTTTTTGGCCTTTTTGTTAAGTAATCTTTGTACTTTATTATACTATTTTTCCTTTTCCATAATAATGAATAAAATTAAGAACTAATATACAAAGGAATTTGCAGCATGTACAAAAAAAGATAAAATATGTAAAGATATTTTATCTAAATTAAATAATAAAAATTAATTTAACTGAAATTAATTCAAATATTTATATTAAAAATAATTAATATAAAAAATAAAATAAAACTTTTAATTAATAATTTTATACTTTTACACCAACACTCTGGACTTGTAACGGTGGTAAAAGATGGAGCATCAAAAACTTTGCATGCTAAATAAAGTGGTTAAAGTTAACACTATTTAGATATCCAAAGGCCAGAACAGATCTTTGAATTCTCTTACCATTTTCGCCGGCGGAAGAATCAGACGGCCTGAAAATCATCATTGTCACTACCATAATCCGACGGCCATGGGTCGCTCTCTCGCTCTCTTCCCTATTTTCCTCCTGGTTTTGAGCTTAATCATAACGGATACAGAGGCCGAAGTCATAACCCTAACCCTTGACACCTTCTCCGATAAGGTAACGCCATCCAGAAACACTTCAATGTCTGTTTGTGTGGTTGGGCCTTTTGATCTTTGTGGTTAATTACAATTTGATTTTTAATTTAAGGTTCGTTTGGCATTGCTATTGCCAATAGAAATTTTTGGGCAAAATTGTTTATATTCTACTCCTCAAATAATTCCACTTGATCAATCAAAATTAAAGAGAGAATTATCATTAAGAAAAGTGCTGATTATTTGGGTGTGTTTTGTGTTTTAGGTGAAGGAGAAAGACACTGCATGGTTTGTAAAATTTTGTGTTCCTTGGTGCAAGCATTGGTAAGCAGCCTTAATTTTCTTGATTGGCTAAATATATATGCATGACTGTGAGGTAGTTAGAAACTAAAGTTGATATGGTTGGACCCATGAATGTAATGATGTTTTGCAGTAAGAATTTGGGCTCATTGTGGGAAGACCTAGGGAGTGCAATGGAAGGGGAAGATGAAATTGAGGTTGGAGAAGTTGATTGTGGTACAAGCAAACCTGTGTGTACGAAAGTTGATATTCACTCGTATCCTACATTTAAGCTCTTTTATGATGGAGAAGAAGTTGCGAAATTTCAAGGTAAAATTTAAATTTTATTTGTTCACAATTAAGTTTAATTTCTGAATGAATATGATAAATGTATGCTTTATTTGATTGAAGTGGTGATCATAGTCTTTAGCTTTAAATGACTGCAATGCCTATTCATAATATATTCATGTTCTGTCAATATTTTATTCTAGTGTGATTCTAAGAATCTGAAATTCTAACTGCATGCAGAATTTGGAAACAGTGAGGGCCTATAGTGAGAAAGGAATATGGAATGCAACAAAGCCCTTTTCTTAACATCATATGGATTTGACAAGAAAAGGCATTGTATAGTAGTGTGATGCACAGACTTCAGTCAAATTCCATAAAACCTGGAACTTTTATAGGACATCATGATAGCTTGTATGTTCATATTGGTCTGATAGGATCATAGGGCATGAATTCTGACTTCCAGCAATTTATTGGGGTAAAAAATATCTTGCCTTAGTAGAAATACTTTGTACATGTTGATACTAGAGACTTTGGAAACTAGTCTTTACTCCAGCTCATGTGGACTGCTTGTTCCTGAACATGTAGCACAGATAAGGTAATTTTTTTTTTAAATGATATTAAGTTATTAGTGATGTGATGAAGTCAGCAATTATAGTTGTGGTCCAGATGGACAAGAACAAAGAATTGTGAATTTCATTGTATGTGCTTTCTCACATGTGGTATAATTTATTCAAATAATGTATGTTCTGCATTTTAGATCTGTCTCTGCAGTATTACAATTTACTATGGCTACATGATGGAATTGGTTTTACTGTCACTTGTGATGGTATTGTTGCCACTGCAACAATTAAAACTATCTACTTGGAAGTCTTATCGAGTGTCTATCAACATTTCTTAGGGCTTTGCTTCTTAAAGATAAGATGCTTGTAATTAGGTGATTGTCAGCATTTGCATGCATAACTTTTCCGAAAATCTGGGCTTTTTCAACATCCAACATGGAAAGGAAGTTCTAGACTTCCTTTTGTTTCTGATGCATAATATAATGGGAGGACCCCTTTTCTCTTATCTGTAGAGCGTGTTCTATTCATATCCTAAGCATTTAATTAGAGGCCAAATTTCCATTTCACACTGCGCTCTATTTCCTTTTGGCTGAATACATGTGCCCCTATAATTTAGATTTACCTATATGTTTATTTGACCTATTATGTCCTTCCATGAAATAGTATTCGACTTCTTATCCTTTTCTGTTGAACGATCAGAATTTGCTGCCCTACTCTTCTCTTGCATTGGGCATTTTTCAGCACTGATAAAAGTTTTTTTTTTTTTTTTAACTTTATATTTATAGAAAATTTATGATATAAAGATTTAAGTTTCTTTTTCACATGCTATCAAAATGACTAGGGCCAAGAGATGTTGAATCTCTTAAATCCTTTGTTCTGGAGGAAGCAGAGAAAGCAGCAGCAAAAGCACAGCTTGATGGTGATCAAGACTTATAATCGCCAGTAAGGTAAACTTAAAGACCTCTTAGCTATACATTCTAATTGTAGAGAAAGAGAGAAGAGTTGAATTCTCTTTTCAAGTTACCAATCAAAACCACAGATCTAATTTTTCTTTTTTTCCCTCTGAAATTTGTTGACAGACTAATCAAAACCATCTCCGTAATTTCCTTCTTTTATGGTGCAGTTGAGGGACTTGTAGATGCAATGAGCAGCTCTGGTGAAAGTCTCGCAATGGAATTGACATGGTTCTACAAAACAGCCGAGCGCTGATTACCTTGTTGATTGTAAGCAGATTTTAACAATATTTTCTTATCCATATTGTGGTCAGAGTTTGTCAAATACCTGCTTGGGAAGAGCACTAATTTTGTGTCAAGAAAATTGATTTATCACATAGTTGTATCATCCTACAGAAGGAATTTCAGTTGAAATTTTGACAGTTCATAGACACTGAATTCAGCTATGAAAATTTAACCATACCATTGTGTGATTTCGGTAAATAATTTTGGTCTTGATTTATGAAATTTTGAGCATGGAAGGTATTAATTTTATTGCTCATCACGAAAAAAACAAGATTAATGCTTGTGAAACCTAAAAGGAATTTTGTTTCAGTAGTTCTTATGATGTTAATTTAACTCTAATTATTGTTCATAAACGAACCATCACTGAATTGTTCTTTTGTTTTATTGCTTCCAATCCAACTCAATTAGCCCATTACAAAGTTTTGATATCAATTTCTGGTCAATTTGGATGGGCGTGAATTCGAAGAGTTGCAGTTGAAATTGTTGTTTGATTTTTGGTTTTTACCTAACAGCAAAGTTATATCCACTTTAAAATTCGAATGGAGCCTGTGTCATTTTGATGGGAAGCGCATTATTTATTTATATTCTTGAAGAAAAAAAATTTTTGGGCTTGTGTTTGGAACAAATTGAGTTATATATGATTGATTACTTGTTAAATTCATAGGTAAGAACATGTTTAAAACATCAAAACTCAAAGAGTTTTATTTGGAAGATATTTCACCTTTTAATTCAAAGAATTGAATAAATTTAAGTTGCAGCCTACCAATTTCAAGTATCAACAAGGAAAGAATATAAAAACACAATTAAATTTCAGCCAATGTAATTACGGATTTGGAACAATCTCTTATTTTATGCAAGGGGAATGCTCTCTAACTCCTAAACATACGAGTTAAACATCCATATTTGAGATGGCCATTTTGGCTATAGAGGGTAAGCAACAGAAACTACAAGCCTAGGAGCATAACTACTGATGCTAACATGAAGTAGATTTCGAAGCACCAGCACTAAGTTTGTAGCATCGTTCAGTCATTGAATTGCTCATTCTTATTTGATTGATCGCTTGGATATCCTGGTATGCACGAATTAAAGACATCGCCTTCCTACCTCTTCATGCTGTGGTGATTATTTGTCGCGGAAGTCGGAGACATTTGTCGTTTGCCATAGAGCCTAATCCTAATTCATAAGGAAGCCATTCAAGCCCACAGATAAAAAGAGAGCAGTATAGTCAGGAAGCCATTATGGAAAGGATTTGCACATCTTGACAATTATAGCATATAATATTCTTTGCACCAAATCACAATCTTGCAAAACATGATGTTGGTAAAATTTTCTTAGAATTTTTCATGTTAAGTACCAAACAACTAAAAAATGATTGTCTCGAGTATCCCTTTTTTTTTTTTTTTTTTTTTTTTTTGAGCAGGAAAAACTAATTCAAGTTTCAGGCATGTGTTATGTTGAATAAGATATCGATTCAAGCCATTGTCAAATATCAAATCAGTTTATTAAACCATAAAATAGAATATGCGCATCGAATGGAAGCACATAAAGAAAAATGAATGAACCTTTGGTTTTGTGGTAAAGTCCAGCAAAGGTCCAGAGTAAAGCTGACGAAGTTCAAAATTCCCCGTGGCTTCTTCAGAACCATAAACTTGTATCTTAGACTTGCCAGAAGTGTGAGCTTCTGTTCCAAATCTTTAGACTTAATGACCTTGGCATTGGTTGGATCCTTAATCCCTACGATTTCGATGACACTGAGATAGAGTGTAGTGTACATCCCACACAGAGGGTACAAAACAGTCCATAATTGCAGCTTGAGGGGAACCATTGAGGAACAATGCATCATCTTCTTCAGGAACTTGGGTTCTTTCTACTTGCCTATCCAGATCGCCTATTGATCTAGGTAAGATCTCCACCAACTTTACAGGAATGTGGGAAGGATGGCAGGCTTGGAAGTAAGGCTAGAGGCATATCCATTTCCAATCAGGGTAAATTGCTTGGTTCTAACAACAAACCATGAAGCACATTGGATCACAAATCAGACAAGGTAGTGCCTATTTAGCAACCTTAATCAAGAATATGGCTACATTATAAAGTACATTATATCACAATAGAGGTAAACAAGAAATTAGATGACATAGGAAACCAACGCTGACACAAGCAGGAAAAAGACAATCTCAAGCAGCTCTGGGTACTTAATTGCAGTGGAAGAGACATAAACAAGTCATTTTAGTATAAAGAGGGAGACAAAAAGGTAACCCTCCCGTAGAAACTTTCTTGGACAAGTGCACATCATTGTAATTGACGATAAGTTAGGATCTTGTTGAGGTAAAGTGGCCAAGAGAAAATGCATGAGTGCTAAAGTAGCTATAGACCACAGGGTCATGCTCAACAACCATGTAACATAAACAAATCCCTTAATTATCATCCACATCCACTATGAATGTGTTACTTATTCCCTTAAAAAAAGTCATTTCAAATTCTCAGATGATATTCATGACACCATATTTCCTGATAAAAAAATGGATTCATAAGAATTTGTCAAACAAAACTGCTCTAATAAGATTTAGTACCAATGCTTTCAACTATGAATACTACAACAAACAATAACAAAAGCCTTAATCCCAAACTAGTTGGGGTCGGCTACATGAATCTATTTCTAGAGACAGATATATTGGAAAAGCAGTAGTGATATGTTTCTCTCATTATTGCAAAGTGGCTCTGGAAAGGGTGAAAATTGGGAAAGCAGTTGTATCAAATAGAATCCCAATCAAAGTGTGGAAGTACATGTGAGAACTAGGAATAGGGTGACTGACTAGGCTCTTTAATAAGATTCTCACTTGAGTGGAGGAAGAGCACTCCAGAGCCCATTTAAAAGAACAAGGGAGATATTCAAAGTTGCTCAAACTATAGAGAAATAAAACTTATGAGCCACACCATGAAATTATGGGAAAGAATTATAGAGCATCAATTGCATTGTTACACATCTATCTCTAGAAGCCAATTTGGGTTCATGCACTTCCACACTTTTATTGGGATTTCCATCTAGTCTGTTTTCCCAATTTTCGTCATTTCCACAGACTCTCTCTTACTTCAGAGATGCTTATCTATTTAATATAATTTACATTTCTGGCAATGTCCAACATGTCATGGTTTTTAATATGACTACTTATGTCATTATTAAAGATGTTGCTGAAGTAACTTCTCCACCAATTTTTGTTATTTTTTTTTCTCTAAAAAGAACTTTTCTTGCTTTCAACTGTCAATTCTCAAACAAAAATTTCAAATTAAAATAAATCACAAATTCAATTTGGGAGTATCCTCTTATTTTCATTGCATATATATTACCTATAAACAAGAAAAAATATTAATAGAATAAAGTACCACAACAGATGAATTGAATGATTACCACATTTCCCAAATGCTAAGCTACACGCACCTTACTATTTTCTGAGAGTTCTACTGTAGTTCATCACAACGATTCATGATTTTCAAACTCATAAGCTTGGGTTGACCTAACTGAAAAAATGACAGAAATATATCACATCAAAATTTCGCCGATTATAGAAATAGAACAAATCAAATAGCTTAGAAGGCAGTAACAAGAACATTCCAGCTAAAATTCACCTGCAAGAATTTCATGCATTGCCTAGATCCCATAAGAGATGAAACATAGAAATCAACCTCAAATTATATTTCAAGTCATTGAATGTGAAAGACTTACACATGGTATATAGGGTGAAACTTAAATAGACAGGAAAAAGAAAAACCAAATCCGTAGTACATTAAAGAAGTTACATTGTAGATGCTAGCTCCCTGGAAATTTAAAGAATATTGAGCAGATAGAAGTTAATAAAGATATTATATAATAACCTTAACAACACCAATTTGCCTTTAATTGTCAAATATTCTATATTTATTAGGACTTGTAATATATGCGAAGGATTTAAGAGAGTGATGCATTAATCTGACAGCTGGACACAAACCATCTATTAGGGCTTCCACAAACTGTACATACCACAATAACATAGTAAATCAAAGATGATGTGACTTCTATACAACTCCATTTTAAATGTAGCCGAAGTATACTATGTGTTGAAATGATTGAAGAAGTGCAATGCTCCATACCTGATCTGATATCTGTCATTTGAATTTCCAAAGTCGTCTTGAAGCACATATTGAAGCTTCCTGTATTTATGCCCATCCACAATGTTTTTCTCTCCCCACTCTTTCAACAAGTCCATAGCCTCTCCAACCCTTCCTTGCCTGCAAATCTCATCCAACAGTGTCCTGTATGTGATGAAATCAGGTGATTTATGTTTCCTAATCATCTCCCATGAATAATTTACTGCTTCCTCAAATTCTCCATTAAGAGCCAAAGCATTCACAAGCGAGTTATATGACATACTACTTGGAACAAACCCTTTTCCCTTCATCTCATTACACAACTCTTTAGCATTATTTGTTCGACCTTGAGCACATAACCCATGGATCAGATAATCATAGGAGAAGGAATTGGGCAAACAGTTATAGATCACACCCATTTGATGGAAAATTCTCAAAGCATCATTGACATGAAGTGAAAGAACATACCCTTTTATTATTGAATTCAATGAGTAAATATCAGTCTCAATTCCATCGTCGACCATCCGCTTAAATAAACATCTAATAGTCTCCATATACATATGATTTATATAAGAATTTTTTGCCCGACTCAACATTGCTGTGTAAAGAATATTATACGTCCAAATTGAAGGCCTGCAATCCAAGTTTCTACTATTTCTCATGTGATTAAAAATATTCACTGCTCTAGTCAACTTCCTAGCCTGAGTAAAAAAATAGATAATTGTATTGTATAAAGCCTCATTACCAATATGAGGAACAGCAAGCACTTGGTTAACAACATCATCCATTTCTTGATACATTTTAGCAACACCAAGCTTCTTTATAGTAATATGATAAGTGGATGCATCATGCCTAAACCTAGGCTGCTGAGATGCCCAATTAAATATCTCTAAACATACCAAAGGATCGTCCTCAAGTGTTAACACATTACAAACATCCTCATTATTGAATCTTACTGGGAATTGAGAAATCAATTCTTGAAACTTAACTTTATCAAGAACAGGCTTCCTACTACTTCTTAACCTCTTACTTTGTCTCCTTCTAAATGACCTCGACACAGGCTTCGTTGAGTAAAAAGAACACAAAAAACCACCGAAACAACTAGGAAAGTTTGCATATTTACGCAAAATGGAAGAGGGGTCGGACTGGATTCTAGCAAAAACATTCATAAAGTTGCAAGAACTAATAGGAAGATTCAAAGGACCAGAAGTAACAGAATAATGGGTCAAGGAGATAAATGCATAACCAGAGCAGGCTTTTGATTGATAACAGAAACATGGGTTATTGATAAAATAGAATAAGGAGTAAATTTTTGGTGTCAAGAAATCTCTACATACACAAATCATTAGCAATCAACTTACCCAGATAGCCAATTTGGTAACAGGGTTGATGCGCTAGCTGAATTGAATGCTTTGTCCCATCTTCCAGAAGCAGTGAAAGTGCTTCCAATAAGAAGTGAGAAAGAAGAAAAGGCAGCGGAGAATTGGGATAAGATGAACCGAAGTGGGCTTCTGGCTTTAAACCTTGGAGGACATATCCTCTGGAAACGACAATGTTATCACTTGTTCCAAAACGGCACGTCATCCTATTAAACCTTAACCTAAGAAACATGAAAATGGAAAACGAAAGCTGCGAGTAAATATAAAAAAAATATGAATATATTCATAATTATTTATAATAAATATTAAAGTAAATAATTATTAAATCATATTAAAACTATTTTTTCTTTTATAAATATTATTAAACTTTATCAAATATGATTTCAAACCCCCTATAGATGTAATAGATTTGTCAATCATTAGGGTTAAAAATCGAAAAAAAAAATGTGTTCAAAGTAAAGATATGTTTATTAATTTTTTAAAATTATAAAAATGAGCTCGAAAATATTTTGAGTACGTTTGGATGATATTTTAAAGAGACATTTTGAAGTATAAAAACGCCTCTGTAAAAAATTGTTCGTGCACCGGAGTTGACCACAAATCCTATTGATTAAGTGGCGGCCACTTAGATCACCTGACTCCTTATAATTAAAAAGGAGCAAAAGTCGTTATTTTTAGACTATTATTTTTTTAAGTCAAATAGAATTAATTAAAATTTGATTTAGAAATTTTATAATATACTTTTGTAATGTTAATGGAAAAAAAAAAAAACTATTGTTCTGACCAAAAGCATATTCCAAGAAACCTGTTAATTATTTGTTATTTGATAAAATATTAAGGACAAATTGTAGTGTAAAAAAATTTATAAAATTCTTAATTAAAAAATTGTTATCTTAATTTTCATATTATATTATATTATATTTAATATATAATAATATCAAGATAAAGAATTTTAAATTATTTTAAGTTTTTTAGACATTATTAATTAATTTAAAGAAATAATTAGTTTTTTAAAAGTATTTTAGATATATTTTTTCTTTCTTTATATATATTTTTTTTCTTTTGTCTATGTTTTCCTTTTTTATTAGTTATTTTATAATTTTTCAATTTAGTATGATATGAAATTCAATATTATCAAAAAAAAGTTTGGAGGGATAATAAACAGATTGGCTTGAGAAAAGCTTCGATTTGAAATAATTACAGTTAAGATCAATGTCGTTATTGTTGTTACAGGAAGAGGTTTGAAAAATATAGTTAATGAAGAAAGCTTAAAGAGGAAACCAAGATTTGGTACATTATCTTAATACTTTGATACCTTCTCATAAATTGTAAAGCATAAGAGAAAAAAAATATTTAATTCTATTGCTTGATCAAACTACACATGAGTGTTTGTATATAGGTTCATGATTAATAATTGATAGCTTATTACTAATATGTCATCTAACTAACTATCTAATAGAGTAATCATTTGTTAATGATAAATACAGCTAATAACTACTTGTCTGCTAACTTTGGTTCTAAACTATTACTGTTATTGCTACCTTTCACTTCCTTCTCTTAACATCTTGCAAAGTAAGATATTTATAAACCTAGACTTATTGCTTTGGCTTTAGTTGAAATTTATAACTTACATGGTATTTCTTTGGTATTGTAGTTTTTTTTAGGCCAATTTCTTGTTGAATGAATTTTGTCATTTCTAGTGATATAAAGGGAGTAATGTTTTTTTTTATCGCTTTAAATATGGTTTCTATTACATATTGTATGTTATTATTATCTTTACCCTAATTATTAAAGGAACCTTACATCTACGTTAATCTAAAAAGAACATTATATTAGATAAAGCACTGTAATTTTTTGCTGTCCATTTTTTTTCTTTTTTCATTTCATATTGTATGATCAATTTGTTTTCTGTATTCTGTTAATTTGGCATCTTCTTTTAGACATCACCGATTGTCACTGCATTAGGCAAACTTCGACTAAATAGAATAACTTGGAAGTTGTTTTAGAAGTATAAGAAAGAGCTCATCCAATTTAAAGAAATATGAGGAATGAAATAGAGAAGTTAATAAAATTTGAGGACTTAAATAGACTTGAGGCTTTTTATTTTATTCTTATAAACAAAATAAATTTTGCAAACAAACACTAACCTTAATCTTACAAACCTCAAACTATTTCTTAACTATCAAAAATAGTATTCAATGTAACCCAAAATAAGGAGGTGGGAGTTGGGGGGGTGGGCTTGTAAAGTATTCAAGAAAAAAGAAACAGTTTTCAACATAAAAGACAGAAGCGAAGTTAACAAAGATTGGATGTTGGAGCTTGAATCTCTTGATTAAATTAGTCTCTGGTGTTAATAATACTAAGGATTCTGCAATTCATTTTATTTTCTTCTCTGAATAAACTAAATAATTAAGCTTACTAAACACCATTAATTTTTTTTTTTTCCAAAGTAAAAAGAAAGGAAGGGGGGTTGGTACTAGGACAGAAACCTAATGAGTCCAAATGGATTGAAAACAGACAAATACATCAGATCAAACCAATCACCCATAAAGAACCCAACAAACAGAATTGATGAAATATTACCATACCGAACAGAAGTTAATAAAATATATATATCGGATAAAAAAAACT
>CATIWR010653432.1:0-10316 GCA_949677035.1 Omphalea diandra | reverse complement strand
TTCATCATGAATAGCTCCCATTCGATCACATACATCTCCAACAGGCTTGACTTAACTAGTGTTGTGCCTTCATGGTAGTTCTCAAGTGTCTTCTAAATGGCATATGTTGTTTGACAATATTGCACTCTTCCAATCTCTTCTATAGCGAGAGAGAGAGAGAGAGAGAGAGAGCTTAGAAGAATGGCCATTGCCCTTTTATTTTTACCATTTGATCTCTGGTAAGCTTCAACCCATTCTTCACTCGGGATAAGTTATTCAATTTCATCCACTACCTTAGTGGGTGGCTTCCATTCTTTGACAACCACATCCCAAAGGTCCACCACATATGTGTTAAGATAGATTTCCATTCTATACTTCCAATGAGTATAGTCGGATCCATCAAAGTGAGGCTTAAGGTATGAATGGATTCCCTATTATGCCATTAATCTTTTCTCACCCAATTAAGGCTATAATGTGAGACTTGTCTCTGATGCCACTTGTTGGCCCTAAGCACTAAGAAAGGAGAGGGGGGAGGGGTTGAATTGGTGTATAAAAAAAATTTTATAGTAAAGAGATAGAGAAGAGTAGAGAAAGAGGCACGATTTATAGTGGTTTGGGTATAATTGACCCTACGTCCACTCTCCAATTCTCTGCAATTGGGTGTTCCACTAACTTCAAATGGTGTTTCTAAACTCACACCTAACTATTACACTAGTGTTTTCAAGGATCACACAATAACCTTTACACTTGTGTCTTTAAGGTTCACACAATAACCATTACATTATGTGTTTTTAATGCTCACATAACAACCTCTCTTTAGTGTTTTTATAAGCTCACACTACAACCTTTACAAATGATGTTTATGCTCATATCAAAAATCACTTAAAGAATACAAAAGATTGAGTAGCAAAATTGCAAGAGCTTAGTTACAAATTAATGAATTCTCTTGCATTTACATTTGTTTGGTGAGGTATTTATAGCATTTGCCAACCAAAGAGACATTGCAATAAAACTGGTAGCAAATCTTCAAAATATGCTAGATAGATTTTGCATTAAATGCTTGTCAGGCTTCATTCGCGGTCACTACTATTCTTTCACGGTCGTGATTTTTTAATTTCCATATGAGAGCCCAAAATTTTCAGCGAAAATCCCCGTTTGTGTCTAACAGCCAGACCATGTGTTATCTTCTCATTGGTTTGCTAGGAAAATATAGTTGTTGCCTTTCACCTGCTTACAAAAGTAGCGATCGCAATTTTTCTTGTACAGGGCGCAACCTAGGATGTGAATTCGTCTGTCAAAAAGTTCATCTTCTTTTTCATGATTCGCAGTTGCTACCCATAGGTTGCCGTCAGGATTTTTGTTTTTCAACGGTCATCTAGGACACTTGTCATGCTATGGTTGTGGACTTGATTCCCTCTTAAGTTACTTTGAAATTCGCGGTCGTGACTGAGGCGTGACACACACCGCGAATTCATTTATGACTTTCGCACTTCCATCTTTAGATGGGTCGCGACAGAGAAGTGGCCTGCGAATTCACCTGTCTAATTTTTCAACCTTCCTTAATCTAAGTCACGGTCACGATATTTGAAGTTGCAGTTGCGAATTAGGAGACACTTTGTTTTCTTTAGAGATTATGGACTTCATCCAACTTCCAATATAGAGACTAACTAAAAACTACAAAACAACACTTAATTGAAACATTAGAATTGATCAATCTCCTTTGTCAAGATTAAAATAGGTCTAAGACTTAGGATTAACCATCCTAGTCTAATAGGATGTTTGGTGACTCCAATAACATAATAGGATGAGGCTTTATGGCCTAAGACACCTATTCACTTCAAAATGGAGTTTTGGTTAGCTTTCAAAAATGGTTTTCGTTACTTTTCTTGCTTAAAATGCTTATGTGATTTCCTTATTCCTTAGACTTTATGTGATTTTCTTATTCCTTAGACTTTAAATCAAGCTTTTGTTTTTATTTTGACATCTTGATGAGATAACCAAGAGAGGAACTCAAGTTTCCCTTGACCTTGGAAATCATTTTTTATGTTAGAATGCATAATGTCAAGTGAATAATATTTTCTAGTTCTTTGATTCCTTGGTTAAATGCTTTGCGTTTTCTTTCCTTTGATTTATAAGTTCTATTTTTCTTAGTTCTACTTTTGACACCTTAGGGTAATGATCAAGAGAGGAACTCAAGCTTTCCTTGACCTTGTTATCCCTCTTAGTGTTAAAGTCCACAAATAGTCATGTGAGTAGTATCTTTATAGTCTTTTTATCCCTTGGACTATTGTGGGCATTCTAACTACTCCCATGTTAGGTTTTGCCTTAGATATTTTGGCTTTTTATGAGCAAGGTGAGTGAGAGTTCAATGACTCTAGGACCTCACTTGAGTGAATCTTTGCCTTAGGCCACCTATTATCCTCTAAATGATTGGCATGTGTATGTGTGTGTTCATTTCCTTCCTTCTATCCATGATTCATGCACTTGTGTATATGTGTTATGAGATATAAATTTTGGTTTGTGATGATTGAATGTGTTATCTTAGACTTAGATATAAGTTAGGTACCTTAACTACGGAGATATATTATAGTGATCATTATGGACCTTGCTTTTCTTTCTTTGTTCACTTTAGATTCCTTTGCTTAGTTATTTTTACATGATTCATTATTAACTTGATTCTTTCTTGTGTAGGTATGAGTACTTGGGATTTGACCATGGACATGGCCTTAGTTTTGTCCCCTCTTATGGATGTTATTTGTGAATGTATGATGCATGTTACCCTATACCATGAATGCATGATCCCTATCCCCTTTTATGGATGTTTTGTGTGAATGGATGATGCATATTTACCCCATACCATGAATGCATGACCCCCTTCCCCTTAGTTTGATGACTTGGTTTATGTAAATGAATTGCACTTAGATGTATGTTTAGGGGCAATAATCAGACTAATCAAAAACTCAGTTAAAACATTCAAAGTGAACCAAAGATACCCAAAGGCTGGATCCTAATATTCAGAAGATTTGGGGGTGCCTAACCTCTTCCCTAAGCCATACCCAATTTTCAAACCCGATCTATGATGGGGTTAAGATGAAATTGGCCTTATAATTGACTTAAATTAGGTTTAAATTTTGCCTTTCCCACATTCTTATCCTGACCAAAGTCGTATGGTGACTCCGTATTTCCTAGGGATGGTACCAATGTATTGTTGGTTTTGGATGACAGATGAAGCAACCTGAGGGGGGGGGGGGGAGGTGAATTGGGTTGTAAACAAAGACAAAAACAAATACAAAGTAAGCAGCGAAAGTCAAACACAAATGAACACATAAATTTATAGTGGTTTGACAACTTGCTTACTCCACTCCTCAAGCTTTCACTTAGGCCTTTCTATTCCTTTTGTAGGCTCAGGAACAACCTTTCCCTTTTCATGGCCCAATGACAATCTTCCCTTTTACAGGCTCTAGAAGAACCTTTCCTTTTATAGGCTCAAGGATAACCTTTCCCTTGGTATTTTTCTAGGCACAATACCAACCTTTACAACCACTTACAAGGATAGATCCAAGTAGTGTCAATGCCTCTCAAATTAAGCAGCAAATACATTATTAGTACTTAAGAAAACCTACTCTTAAAAAGAGTAACAAAGTAATGTCACTTTACCCAAAATACAAGCAATACCTAAAATGGTTTACATAAAGACTTGATAAAGGTTTTCTAAATGGTTATAAATGTTCTCCAAACATTTTAACCTATTTCTAGTCTTCAAAATTGCTCCTTATATAGCCAAACTCCAAAATTAGCCATTGAACAATTGATGTTATGTCTGACAACTTTTATGCAAAACTAGCCGTCAGAGGTGACAACATTCGTTGTTCTTCATCAACCCCTATTGAACTTATAACTGTTACTTCCAACTCTCATTCTCCATCATTCAATACCCATTGGCTTTGACTACTATGCCAGTTGGAGCAAGAACAATGTTTATTGTTCATTTCCAGAAAGCTTGATCTTGGTGTTCTGTTTTTCAAACTTTACACAATTGTTTTCCATGCCCATTGAACAATTTATAATGCATGTTGAAAACTCCTTCAATGCCTATTGAGAAGGTCTGTTTTGAGTTCCATAAGCTTTAGCTCAAGCTTGGACACTTTTCCAATGCTTATTGCGAATATACTAGGCCTATTGTTGGGCTAGATTAATACCTGTTGTGAAACTACAATGCTTATGGTGAGATCCAACACAACTCAACTCGGAGCACTTCTCTAACACCTATTGCAAAAGGACAACACTTGTTGTAAGGTCTAAAAGACTTTAGCAATATGTAACTTCCAACCAACTTCCATTGTTCATCCTTTAATGCCTATTGAATGGTCCAAAGCCCATTGGGAGATGTTCAGCATCCATTAAACTTGCACATTGCCCATTGAACTAGTTTTGACCCTTTAATGTTCATCGGGTCTTGGGGTCACATGTTCTCTAAACATTCTCTCCCTAGCATTTATAATAATCTACCTCTTTAACGCTCATTATGTCTATTCAAATCATCTAAAACACTGAAGTAGAAACATTGGAACTTCTCTTAGTTTTGTTACAGTTTTGTTATCATTCAAAACACATCATCGAAGTAGAGGAGTGAGTCTAATGCCTTAGGGTCACATGTTTTCCAAACATTTTCCCCCTAGCATTCACAATAATCGCCCCCATTTTGAATGATGATGAAACCAAGATGCCTTGATACCAAAAATACAAAACTTAAATTCACAAAGGATACATAATGTTAAAATAAAAACTATAAAGATAATACTAATAAAATACGTACCAATGAAAATATCCACACAAGGCTATATACTAATTATTACTACGTAAGATACCAAATATTGGATGTTAAAAACATAGATGATACTAAGTGCTATGTTATGCAAATAAGTGATACCAAACAAAGCAATCAAATTATCTAATCAAAGCATTAAAAACTTCTCCCCCCCTTTTTGTCATCATGATAAAAAGATATACAACAATTCTCCCCTTAAAAAAATGTTCTCCCGCTTACAAACATACAAACATTCTCTTCCTAAAATCTAGATCAACTTCCTCAAAACAAAAAAGCAAACATGATGGTACCAAAAATATAAAACAAATAGCAAAGGAAAACTCTCCCTATCTTTATGCTTTCTTCTAATAAATCAGCCAAGATATTCAAAAACTAATTCAGTTGACATAACTTTGGGTTACACGTTCTCTTCACAATTGAGGAAAACAAGAAAGGAAATATAGTTACTAGAGATTCGTAAACTAAAAATTGCAAACTGATATCATTAATGGTTCAAAGTTCAAACTCCTCTTCAGCAAAAACATGTTAAACAAAACAAAAAAAGAGGGATAGAGATACATTACAGTTAATGATACCAATTATTATGTTCTCAAAAAATACAAATCTTTTGAAAACCTATAGCTCATCTTCAAATTTTACAGCTTCACTTATCATTTGATTTTCCATTTTGAGCAAGGGTGAGGACCTTCCAATCCTGCAAAATTAAACTTTCTTTAGTACCCATTTTCTTTTGGGTCTATGGGGGTTAGAAGCATAAACATGCTCATCTTTCAACCTAGCATAACAAAAGTATGCTTTATGGCCATATTTTCCACAATAAAAGCATTTTGCAAATGAATGCTTTTGTCAATTCTTGTGTAGAGTAAGTGTGAGGTGGCTTCCTAAAAGATTGGTGCCTAAAATGTGAAGGGACTTATGTATTCTTATAATACTTGGTTCCATAAATGAAGGCATGTTTTGCCTTTGGCCTATGAGAGTAAGGGTGAGAGCAGCTGTGATTTTGCATATGTGACTTAGATGAAAGTGAGCGAGTTCTAGCTTTGGTAGAATCTCTCACAAACTTTGGCTTAGAAGTGAAAGGTTTAGAATAATCAAAGCCTAGGCCATGTCTATATCTTGAAGTCTTTTGAGAGCCCAAAATAAGATCAAGTTTTTCTTTTCCTTCTGTAAAGAGGTAAGTGAGTCTTTCAAAGTCGAGATCTCTTTCTTGAGACTCTCATTTTGAGAAGCCATATTTTCATAAAATTTATTTTCTTTTATTGAAGCCTTATTTTCCTTTTGTAATAGCTTAAAAAAAATTTTTTAGTTCCATAAATTCAGTTTTCAAATTTTTTTTTTCAAAACTTTTATCAAAATCATTATTGGTGGATTTTAGAGCCATAATAAGATTTTCAATAGCAAACATGTTCTCTAACTCTTGATCATCCTCATCCAAATCACCATCAAAAGAGCTAGAACATAACTATTTTGAAGAGCTCTCCTCCAAAGTCATGAGGTAGAGATTGGTTCTCTCTCTTCTCCCTATGCTTGGCTCTTTTTCATCATTACTTAGACATGCCATGTGGCTTTATAGGCTTTCTTCTTCTTTATGTCCTTCTTTTCAACTCTAGCTTTTAGGTAGTCTACTTTCACCTGGCTAGGCCCTCCACATCCATAGCATTCAAATCTACTCAAGCTTGCATTTACCCTTCTTCTTGAACATCCTTCTGAATTTTATTTATTATGAGGGCTATCTGCTTTTTATCCAACTTTTCATCATCATCTGAGCTAAACATTTAGAGGTAGCTTTGAGAGCTATTCCAATCTTCTTCTTATTTGCATCCTCAGATGCAGGTGAAGCTTCTCTATTTAGGTTCATCTCATAGTCAATGAGATTTCCCAATAGCTCATCAAGTGGCATGGTCATAGTCAATGAGATTTTCCAGTAGCTCATCAAGTGGCATGGTCTTTAAGTCTTTAAATCATTGAGAGAGGTGACCTTGCCAAACCACTCTTTTGGCAGACACATTAGAACTTTCTTCACAAGTTCCTCATTAGCGACTGTCTTCCCAAGAGCCTTTATTTCTCTAACAATCTTAATGACCCAATCATACATTTTTGAGATTGTTTCATTAGGCTTCATAAGGAAGGTTTAATATTGATAAATAAGGGTTTCCATCTTATTTTCTTTGACTAAATTTTTCCCACATGTGTGATCTCTAAGGCCTCATAGAGTTCCTTAGTAGTTGACTTCATGCTTACCTTTTTGTACTTAATTTTGTTTAAGGCACAAAAGAGCATGTGGATGGCCTTGACATTATTAGCAACTTGCCTTTTTTCTTTATTAGACATCTCATCAATGTCCTTTTCTATTTGAGTCCTACTAATAAGTGTTTTCATTAGAGTGAATGGACTTTTCTCTATAATTCTCCACAACTCAATGGATTTAGATATGAGAAAAAAAAAAAAGCATTCTACTATTCCAATATTGATAGTCTTTTCCATTGAAGAAGGGAGGTCTCATAACTAATTGTCCTTCTGGTCCATGCTCATTTTGGCTTACCATGATTGTGTCCCTCTTACACTTAAGCTTCAAATGAGATTATGCTCTGATACCAATTGTTAGTCCTGAATAGCAGATGAGGCAACCCAAGAGGGGTGAATTGGGTTATAAACAAAAACAAACACAAACTAAGTAACAGAAGTCACAAACACAAATGAACACATATATTTTATAGTGGTTCGACAACTTGCCTACTCCACTCCTCAAGCTTTTATGTAGGTCTTTCTATTTCTTTTGTAGGCTTAGGAACAACATTTCCCTTTTTAAGACTCAAGGACAATCTTCCTTTTTACAAGCTCAGGGATAACCTTCCCCTTGGTATTTTTCTAGGCATAATACCACCCTTTATAACCACTAGTAAGGATAGATCTATGTAGAATGAATGCCTCACAAATCAGGCAGTAAATATACTATTAGTCCTTAAGAAAATGTACTCTTAAAAAGAGTAACAGAGTAATTTCAGTCTACCCAAAATACAAGCAATACCTAAAAAGATTTGAACAAAGACTTGCTAAAGGTTCTCTAAATGTTTATAAATGTTCTCTAAACATTCTAATCTATTTCTAGTCTTCAAAAATAATTCTTATATAGCCAAACTCCAAAGCTAGCCATTAAAATAGTAATGTTATGTTTGATAGCTTTTTTGCAAAACTAGCCATTGGAGGTGACAACACCATTATTCTCTATTAAACCCATTGAAATTTTAATAGTTACTTTCAATGCCCATTCTCCATCATTCAATACCCATTGGCTTTGACTACACACTTGTTGGATCAAGAATAATGCTCGCTTTTCATTTCCAAAAAGCTTGAACTTAGTGCTCTATTTTTCAAACTTTTCACAGTTGGTTTCCACTCCTATTGAGCAATTCACAATGCCCATTGGAAACTCCTTCAATGCTTGTTGAGAAAGGCCAATGCCCGTTTTGAGTTCTAAAAGCTTTATTCAAGCTTAGACACTTTTCCAATGACTGTTACTAGGCTAGATCGATGCCCGTTGCAAAACTTCAATGCCTGTGGTGAGGTCTAACACAGCTCAACCTGGAGCACTTCTCCAATGCTTATTGCAAAGGGATAATGCCCATTGTGGGGTCTAAAAGACTTTGGCAATTTACAGCTTATAACCAATGTCCATTACTCATCCTTTAATCTTTGTTGAATGGTTCAACACCCGTTAGGAGATGTTTAATGCCTATTATTGAACTTATATTGACTTTTTAACGTTTGTCGAGTCTTGGGGTCACATATTCTCCAAACATTCTCCCCTTAGCTTTCATAATAATCTCTACCTTTAATGTTTATTGGGTATGTTCAAATCATCTAAAAACACTAAAGTACAAACATTAGAACTTTTTTTGGTTTTGTTAAAGTTTTGATATCATTCAAAATACATCATTCAAAGTAGAGGAGTGAGTCCAACGCCTTGCGGTTACATGTTCTCCAAGCATTCTCCCCCTAGCATTTACAACATTTATTATCCACCATGGTCCCTTGATGACCATCATTTAGGCTTCAGGCTTTGAACATGTATAAGGCCTAAAAGATCCCTTGTTGATCTTAACACATGCCATATTTAGGAGCCATAACCAATGTAAAAACCCTCGTCCTCTTGATCCCATAATGATTAATAAAAGGATGGAGTTGCAGGCAAGATTTCAATTATTCAAGTACAACCACGAAACATCCAAGGCACTTAAAGGTATATTACACAGACTTGACAGTGGGCTAATCAAGAAGGTACTTGAGGAAAGAGAGGTTCCTCAAGAAGAATAGGTCGATGAAGAAGTTGTCAAGGCAGGGATTACAATAGCAAGAGGAATTAGAACTAGTACACCTACTCTAGCTACTCCTTCTCTCTCCTCATTTGAATAGAAGGTGCTTGAGAAGTTGTAAATGCTTACTAATGATGTTAAAAAGGTTGAATCCTTTACCACTGCTCTCCATTAGAAGCTACATAAACTCCAAGGTAAGATGAAGGATATTAAGCAAACCTTAGATTGGATTATCAAAGGCTTAAACTTATAACCTGGTAGCCTAAGTATCCATGAGTAGTTAAAGGCACCAAAAGATCCTTGCATGTAATAAGATCCTCCTCAAGAGCTTAAGAAACAAGCACTACCAGGAGAACCTAGGGAACTCAAGCTTCCTATAAAGTCCAAAGAGCCTGTTGCAATAGATTCCCTCAAAGAATCAATAACAGATACCTTAGAATCTCAAGATCAAACTCATTCCTCTCCTTTCAAAACACTTCTTCATGAGTCATCTGTATAATTATTTTTATTTTTTTCTTTTATTTTCTTTTAAAAAATTAGTTGATAGTTAGGCAACGTATCTTTTGTAATGTAAAGTAAAAGATATTGTTTATATCTTTTGTAATGTTGTCTCTTCACTTGTAATGAACATATTATTTTATATATGCTATTCTCTTGCATTTTATTTTCTTATTATTTGCTTCTTTTTGATAATGACAAAAAGAGATAAATAAGAAATAAAATGAGGGGTTAAGAAATCAAATGGTGCATATAATTTGAGCATATCTTAAGGAGGAGCAAAATGTCAATTCATGCCAAGGATGATCAAGTAACATTCTCTTAGATAAAAAATTAAAGGATAACATGTAACATCCCTATCCCTATTCATTGGCATTATCACATGAATATATTCATTGCACAAATGATATGAAATCACATAGGAGCATATGTACTATATTAAATGATATGAAATCTCACATGAACATATGCACAAGATAAATAATCATTTAGACATGTGAATTGTAAAAACACGACAATGACAATGACACCGTTGCATTTGGGATACTTGAACATGTATGCAGTGTTTGCATAGTTATATGACAAATTATTTCATGTTGTGTGCTTATTATAGCATCATAAATAATGGTGTTTGAGAGCTCATCTAAAAGTATAAAGAGCATCTAGAAATTAGAGAATGGACGAAGGTGATGAAGGAA
>CATIWR010653364.1:0-30737 GCA_949677035.1 Omphalea diandra | reverse complement strand
ATTCTCACTTGACTTGTATTCACATGTAAAATGTAACAATTCAATCATGTATACATGTAATAGAACATAATCATATCATAAAATTATCACACTTATACACATTAAAATCTAAATATCATTTTTACTCACCTTTTGATGTAACCAACCTTTACAGTAGGTTTGGTTCTCTCTCTAAGGCTTCCTTAAAGTGTTGAGATCCTAACATTTGACACATACATGGTTATAAGTATGCCAAAATAATTATGAATGCTTGGTATGCACCTATGGCATGATCCATGCAAGTGGACCTAGTGTTTATGCATGTTTTTCCTTATAATGCTGCCTGAGCTTGCTACACTCTGACAGTAATAATTCTAGATATACTTATCCAAATGGCTTGATTCTTTTTTCCAAATAAACTAGACACATAGTAATATAACATGTTCAAATCTCAGGCCAATATAAGACACACAGAAAATGGGGTAAATTTTTAAATTTTGTCCTATTACAATGTCATCTCATTCTGAGTAGGTCTTACATTCCGGCATGTACCTCAAATTGTATAGATCCAATTGCAATAATAATCTATAATCAGTTACAAAACATATAAAGGAAAATTTTTCATTTTTATTCATTGCCTAATTCAGTCTATACAATCACCAAAATAAAGGACCAATCTCAAGGTAAGCAGGTTTGTAACATACTAACAAATAGTCATGATGAAGGGACAATATCTCAACAACCATGCTAGATTTAGCAAAAATATTTCATAGGTATGTATATCAGACATAAATATACAACTTTCAAGTTTGGACCATCATCAAATTCTAAATATATGGCCATCAAATTCTTGGAAAACATAATTAAAAGAAAGGTAGGGTTTCATCCAGGTACAGGGTCAGTTCCAATCAATGAGCGATATCTCTTTCCACACAACAAATCAATCAAAACTGCTTTACAGGTATTTAGAAGGGATATAAATCTAAAAATTTCATGTTTTGAACTTTGCCAAGATCATAACATAAGGCCATCAAAATATAAGAAAATAGAAAGACTAAGGTCATTTCGGTTGGTTGTGAACCAGCCCTAATGAAGGAGCCATAACTCCTCACACATACAAAATCAAGCAAAACTGTTCCATATGAATTTATATGGGATATAAAGCTACAACTTTGATATTTTTCACTTTCCCTAATTTCTCTTATAGGGTTATGAAATTGTGGGTACAAAATCTTGTTCTAACAGCAAAATCCAACACAATCAGCTTTTGTTATCTTGAATTTCAACTTCCATCCAAAAGCTCTATCTCAATTACTCCATAATCCTCACTAAACATGCATAATTAACATGTCATGAGAGGTTAATTTCAATTGATAAGAAGATAAATTAACTTACCTATTGTCCCATAATTAGAAAACCTTAGGACTATTTCCCAAGTAGCCCACACTTCTTCCTCTCCTTCTTCTTCTTCTTCTTCTTCCTTAGCTCTCTCTCTCTTCTGCTACAACTCACGTCTAAACCCTTAAATATGATCTTAAAGGGTCAAAAATTCCACTTGTAAGCCTATTGCAACAAGACAAAATCATGGTGTTGCATTTCTATTGGTTGTAAGTTCACTTTCCTCTTTTAGTCCCTCTTCTTCACTCCTTAAGCACCTCCATCCATCTCCTAATTCATAGATGCTCCTTATACTTTAAAATAAGCTCTATAACACCATTATTTATGATGCTATAACATGAACACAACATAAAATAATTTGTCATACAATTATACAAACATTACATATATGTTCAAGTGTCCTAAATGCAATGGTGCATGTGTCATCGCTGTGCATATCCAATTCACGTGTCTAAATAATCATTTATCCAATGCATATGTTTATGTGGGATTTCATATCATTTATGCAATAAATATGTTCATGTGATAATGCCAATGAATGTGGATAGGGATGTTGCACCTAGTTCTTGTGATAAAGTGTAAAGGCTACAAGAATGCAAAGAGAACTTGATTAATACAGGCAAAACATAAATATGAACCAAAGATTCATGAAGTCAACTCTGTTAGTCCCTAATGGAGTCGCCTATGAGCACCTCAAATTTCTCGGTTGCACTTGAATGAGTGAAATCTTACTTTGTGACTGTAAACTTTTATCAATAAATAGGGGATTGAGAGGATGGAGGATCATGCGTTGTAATAACCCCTAGTCATGGCATACGATTTGGATCAACGAGGGATCATTGAGGCCTCACAAAAAATAAAAAAGCCACCTTTCCAAAGTATTGGTTACCGGGGGACCAAGGCAGGATAATATAATGGTGTCATCCTTAAGTGAAATGTCAACTTGCCACCTAACTTTAATTAGGACAAGAATCCAAGCAAGGAAAAATTTTAAGCCTACCTAAGTCATTTAGAATGCCTAATCCATCTTCACCCCATTAGAGATCAAGTTCAAGAGTTGGGTACGACTTGGAGAAAAGTTTAGGCACCCCTAAGTCGCCTAGATATAGGGATCCAGCCTTCGAGCAATCAATGGTTCATTTTTGTACTTTGCCTTTATTAATCAATTTCTCATTCATCCACCTAGGCACATCCATCTAAACAAGCCATCAACCATAACAATTCAATATGCAATCCATCAATGATATGCAAGGTGTAAGAAAATAGTAAATAATATATACAAGGCAGGGATGGAGGAATGAATATGCAAATGGTGGGATTATCATGCAAAGAACTTAAATAGATAAAAAGCATGAATTGTCATCCATTCATCCATATTCAAATATCAAAGAGGAAGTGGGGGATATACATTCATGGCAAGGGAATTATCATGCATATCCATTCATTCACATTATGCATGATTAATTGGGGATGGTTTATGCATCATGGTAAGGGGGTTTTAGCATGCATTTTCATTCATCTGTTCAAAAACAATCATAGACAATCATATAAGATGAGAATCAAGACCACGTTCATGGACTAACTCAAGTAATAACACCTACACCCAAAAGTAGTTAGCAATCACATGATGAGAAAAATAAATAATAAAAGTTAAAGGAAAAGCAAATAAATTCTCTAATAACTATCTCACCATAGCTCTAAATTCAAGTTCCCTAAATATACATCTAATGTCCATTGTAACATATCCTAACATCACAAAATCAGTAAATAAATAGAAAATAAATGCATGAATAATGAACATATGAAGAAGTAAACATACAACGTAAGGCATTTAGTGAATGTTGGATGGCCTAAGGCAAAATGCATTATAAGAGGGATCTTAGGATGGATGAACCCTTACCCTATATAGCTCTAAAAGAGCATGGCATCCATATGCACCATTAACCATATGGGGTTAGCATACAACACAAAAAGTAGGGAAGATTGAATGCCAAAACACTATTCACATACTTTAAGCATATAAACTCCCAACGCAAAGTGAGCTCTCAAGGTCAATGGAACTTTAAGTTCCTCACTTGATTATGGCCCTGTGATGGTTAAAACATATCAAACACCTCAAATGAAAGATCACAAAAGTTTTTACTTGGTATAATAAGCAATTAAAAAACCATATGAAAATAACCAAGACTCTATTTTTTAGAAGAATAGGGGTCCTAGGTCATTAAACCTCTTCCTATTTTACTAGTGGAGTTGGAAACTATCATAAAAAAAAAAAAGCTTTAAAAAGAAAGAAATTTGAATGAGGGAAAGAATATAAACTTTGCAAAAATTATCTACTAGTCAAACCAGACTATACAACCTAGTATTGGGGTTGTATAGTCTAGGCAAAGGGCTATACAGCTTATAAATAAGTTTGTACAACCTCTATTTTTTTTAGTTTTAAAAGTAGAGAAAGAAAGAAAAAATGGAAGAGTGAAGGTGATTATGGGATGCCTTTTTGTATTTTTATGCCCTTAGAGACTCACAAGTTCAATGCTTTTCTCTAAAATGCTTAGAGAATGCATAAAAATGAAGAGATTAGGTCTATTTCTATGTTAGAATGAGTTGGGGTAAGTTAGGGTTTAAGGTTTTTATGTTTGAGAGGTAATTTCAGTAGAGTAACCATATGGTTTCCAAGCCTTCTCTCCCTTCTCAAATGAGGGAATATTTATAGTGTGAGATGAGTGCACATGGCCATAAATGGTTCTAGTTGTACTATGGACGTGTCAATCATAGAGAGGGAGATGAATCTCCTAGAATTTGGGTTTACAAGTGGGTTGTACTACTAGGCATAGGTTGCACATCCATTTGTTATGGATGTGCAGCGCTAGGGTTTATGGGAGAACCAATTCTAAAAGGTTCTCAAAGCTAGGGTTTTAAAGTGGGTTGTACAACACTAAGCATGGATGCACAACCTTGATTTATAGGTTATACAGTACTAAGCATAGATGTACAGCCTTGATTTATGGGTTGTACAACCTATCAACCTTTTGGGCTTCGTCTTGGGTTTCTTTAAGGTATCCTAGGGCCTTTTATATCTTTCTTTGGTAGTTCCCTTTGCATTCTGGGAAACAGACTCAGTGATTTTCATCATCAAGCTTTGCATCTAGAGGTCCAAAATCTGATGCTTATAGATGGTTATGGAGAAAAAATAGTACATTTTCCCTAAGGTTTCCAAACCTTTCCTCCCTCTTGAAATAGTAGGACATTTAGAAAAAAAGAGAACACTAGAGCTTGGAATGGTTCTGGTTGTATCTTGTTTGTGTCTAATCATAGAAAAGACAATGAAAGTTCTAAATTTAGGGTTTTTAAGAGGGTTATGCAACTAAGGGATGGGTTGTACATCCTTCATACTAGGTTGTCTAGACTTGGAGTTTAAGAAGGGACTTGTTCTAGAATGTTATGGGCTTAAGGTTTAACCCTTAGTTGTACATCCCTCAGGTGGGTTGTATATGCTAGTTCAATGGGATGTACATCTTAGTTTAGTGGGTTGTATAACCCATTAAATAGGGTTGGTAACCTTAGGCTTGGTAGTGGGCTTGGTCTTAGGGCTTTTCCAAAGTCTTTGAAGGCCTTGTTTCTTTTTCTTCAGCAATTCCCCTTACACTTTAAGAGAGAATTTCAACGATTTTTATTATCAGGCATGCATCTGGATGCCAAGAATGTGATGCTTATAGTATGCCTGAATGGACCTGAGATAAGACCTCCTTTCTCTATTCTCCTATTTAGGCTGGCCTAGCGAGATGCAGCATGAGAGAAGGAAAAACTTGACTGCTTCTACGAGTGATTCCAAGCTTCGTAAGGTACTCAAGTATCGTTGCCCTTATACTTTAAATCATGAAGCATATCTTTGTATCTCAAGATAGCCTTTTTAAAGAAGACTATCTAAACTAAGGAGTCAATGACATGGTCCCACCAAAACTACTTCTATAATAATAACAAAGAAAAAAAATTAATAATAAATAAATAAAACATATTTTATTATAATTTAACTTTGAATTAAAAACATTTGATACCTTGAACTCCTCTTAATAGAAAGTTTTCACAAACTATGGTACCTTTTTCCAACTATAACCATCTATATGAATCTTTTACTTCAAGATCTTTTGATATGCACAAAAACATCTATCAAATGGATCAAACTGTAAAAAAAGTTAGAAAAAAAATAGTTAGTGTGACCATTAGTAAATATTGAATGACATAAATATAAAAATAAGACCATTAGTAAATATTGAATGGCATAAATATAAAAATAATTTATACCTCCCATGATGTAAAGAAATCTAAGGTCGTAACATAGGAGCATGCACTATATATGAATCATCAGGATCCATTGGTGTAGGTGGCCTTTTGGATGATGAAGGCTCTGATGGTGTTGAAGGAGTATATGGTGTTAAAGATACACCAAAGGATGGAACTGGAGGCGTCAAACTTGGAGTGGAAGATGTAGGTATAGTCGTAGGAGATGGCAGTGTAGACGTCAATACAATTGTGTTAGATGGAGGCAGTGGTGGTAGAGGCAGCCTGCAATTATGGGTGCATCCTTTACCGGTCGAACCACCTCAAGAAAGTGTATGTGAGTCGCTAGGTATATAATGTGTCATCTGAATTTACATGTTATTATCATTATGTATAATATAATTTGTACATACTAAACTAAAATTTATAAGTGTACCAATACCTAACTAGTGGAAGAAAGTTATAACTTAGAATCATCAAACTCTATATCATTTTTAGACATTATATCTATGATGATTCAAATTCAATTTATAGCTTTATCTCATCTTCCGACTGAATATCTTCATTTTTATCATTTAAATTAATGATTCCTCCAGATCATTAAAACTTCTTGGTTGTTCATCATTTGTAATTTCAAGTAGAGGCAACTTTTCAACATCCTCTTGAATTGGAGCTTAAGATGATGTCTTAACAAATTCATCCTTGATTTTAATAAATGATCTAGGTATTATTTTGAATATTGGCCACTAATCAACATATTTTCAATTTGACAATCATAAACTACATGAATACATCTAACTTTTGTTTAGGAGGGAGGCAAATTATAGGGTATTACAATAATTGATTAACATGAATATTGTTGTTTAAATTGTCTAAACAATAATCCATTAGTGCATAAGCCAAGACAAATATTGTGGATTTTAGATGCAAACTATGGATTCATTCGATTAAAATGCTTCCACACTAGAGAATCTGAACAATGTTCCATCACACCTTCCTCCTGTTCATGTTTAGCATGTCATCTCATATACTTGGCAGTTGTTTCAGAAGTATACAACCTTTACAGCCTCGAGGGCAAAGGAAACTAATACATCTTTTTATATGGAACTTAATTTTTTATGTAATTGATCCTTAAGGGGTGTGTTTATATCTAGGAAAATCATAGAACTTGCATGTCCTCCAATCAATGTCATCACCCAATATAACATGCAGTTATTCTTGTAGCAGTGAATTTTCTTAATTGAAAGACCTAAACCTTACATCAACTTCTTCGTGCTATAAAAACTACCAACCATCATATGATCCTCAGGCAATGATTCATTGTACCATTATAAAATGTCATTGTAACACCTTTCATATGAATGGTGCTCAAATTTGATATTCATTAATCATGCAACCATGGATAACTTGGAATGTTTTTCATAACCAGCCTATAAAACCTCATTAGTTGTATCAAGCATATCATACAACTTCTAAAATGTCAAATTTAAAGCTTCACTTATTCTGCCCCAATCATACTCTGGACCAGCAGCACCTATTACCATATTATGAATTGCACTAGGTTATGGTTCATTATGACATGTATTATTAGTTAGAAGCTCAAGTTCATCAGTAGTTGATGTTCCAGATCCATACACTTTACCACGCAAATACCATTCATAATAGCAACAAACCCTTTTGCCTAATATGTAATACTATTGTATTAGGGTCCAAATAACTATAATTCTGACACTTCTTATGATTACACAAACATCTAATCTTAAGTTTATCCATAAATTTATGTTGAGAAGTCGCGAATTGAATGAAATGGTTCACAACTTCTAGGAGTTATGGCCATAATAAACCATCCTTAAAACTAGAATACATCCAATTCCTATCTGATCTCATTGTTAGATCCTAAAAATTATGAAATAACAATGCAATTAAACATACATATATTATTTTCCATTTTAATCTTTTTATGATATTTTATGTTATTTCATATGTTGAACCTTAAGGTTCTAAGTCTTGTTTTGATAAATAAGTCAAAGAGCTAATCTTTGTCTAAGATATTTGTATTAGATCTTGCACGAGCAACAACTCTTTGAATTATGATGATTGGAGAAGGAATTATAATTGAAAACTCTAAGTATTAAAGAGTGAAGAACAAGGTAAATTCAGTTTATCAGTCTAATGGGCATTGTTAACTTCCAACAAGCATTGTAAACCTTGCAACAAACATTGAAAATAATAGGGGTTGGAGAAATACTCTAGCTTGAGAAAAGCTCTCTAGACTTTTTAACAGATATTGCCCATATTCCCAATAGGCGTTGGACCTCTCAACAGACATTGTCCATATTCCCAATAGGCATTGGATAATTGCTCAGATATAGTTATGCAAATTGAACCTCACAATGGGCATTCTATTTTTTCAATGAGAGTTGATTTCGATCTCACAACAAGTGTTGTATTTTCATGACAAGTGTTAGAAAAGTGTTCAATTATAAGCCCTATGCTCTAGATCTCACAATGGTACTGCAAATTCTCTAGTAGGCATTGAAAAAGTGCTTTAGATTGAGCTCTAACTTATGGACCCTTCAATGAGGCACACTCAAAGGTTAATAGATGTTGAAGGTATATCCAAAGGGCATTGCGAATTCTCCAATAACCATTGAAGCATTTATGTAATTTTTGAAAAATAGATCACCAAGTTCATACTTTTTGGAAAATCAATAAGGAGCATTAAAAATAGTGATGAATCTACTCATTATGTTGTATAATTATAGTAATAAAATTTAAATAAATTTAATATATTTTATTAAATAATTAATTAAGTGATTAAAATTAATATATAAATCTGATTAAAATCTATTATTATTTTATAAAATTATTATGTAATTAGATTTTTTAAGTAAATAAATTAATAAAATAAATTTTAATAACTATATAATTTTTCACTAAAACATAAAAATTTCATAATTTCATATTTTTTTTTCTTTCACTACCCTTTTTTTTCAATCTCTTAAGTACTTTGAAGTTTTTCTTATTATAAAGAAAATTAATACTTATTTTTATTAATTTTTAAAGAGAATAAATGTGAAAATTTTTTTATATTATTAAATTTTTTAAATTTTTTTTATGTGAAAATTTTTAATAAATTTTTTATATTTTCTTTTAGTTAATCTTAGAAACTAAAAATTTAATTATTAACTTATTTGTCATATGACAAAATGAAAACATATTATATTACTACTTGTCAAAAATATTATTCTACTAATATAATTATTTGATAAATGATAAATAAACATTTAAAATTGAGTTTAAAGCTTGAATTATTATATATATTGATTTATTAATGTGCAAACAAATGATAGAAGTCGTTGTTTTGTAGAAAATATTTTTTTTTTTTTATATTTGGCACTTTTAAAAAAATTAGTCAATGAAAAATATTTTCCTGATCAATAAAAAACTAAATCATTTTAAGAAAAATATCTCTCTTTTCAAAAGAGGAAAACTAAAAGTTGCCTCAAAAGAGAGTCACTTTTCGAAAAGATGTTTATTTTTCAAATTTTGACAAACTTATCTAAATAAAAAATAATTATATAAAAATTCAAATAAAAAATAAATTTTATATATATATATATATATATATATATATATATATATATATATATTATAATTAATCATTTTTAACTATAGACATCTATCGCGAATTGTCACCGACTAATAATGGTAGCGAATGATATATTGAAATCATAAAAAATTTTATTTTTCATGTATTTTTTATATTAAATAATAAATATTATAAATTAATGTATAATTAATATTTATAAATTTATTCCAAACATCAAAAATATATTTTTATAAAATATATTTTTATAAAATATATTTTTTCAAAATATTTTTCATAGACAAATTATTTTTTATGAAATAAATGACTTCACGTATATTCATCCTTCATAACTCACATCAAAGTTGGAAAGAATATCAGTAAATTCCCTTGTTAAAACGCATCAACAGTAGCGCAAGCAAATCAATCAATATTTAGACAATTAGACATGGATTAATTGCAATGATGAATAAAGAATAGCGAGTGCTCATCTGAATTCCTAACGCTATGATCATGCATTCTGAAAGAATACATATCCTCTATCTACCGATCACTCACACACCACATTAGTAAAAAAGGCCTTTATCTTTACCAAGAAGAATATCAGTACCAAAATGTTAATGACATGAGAAAACTTCATATAGGCACTGCCATACCTATCTACAGCAATATAACACCTACCCACACGACATCCTTTCTTTACATCTTCCAAGTAACAGTAACACTATATGTGGCTCTATATTAATAACATCTTTTTTTGCTTGTTAGTTAATATCTGCTATTCTCCCATTTTTATATTATTTATTCGAAGACCAAAATTTCCCTATAGTGGGATATGATCAGAAGTTTAGAACCCTAAAACGTATCACCCTATTAATTTCAGGGTCAAGCTCCCTAATTTTCTGATGCTATCTGCAAAAAGGAAGATTATTCATTCAAATCCCAATTTCATTCACATTTTTTTGGACATTATTATAGCAATAGTTTGCAATATTTGTATGTGAAATTAAATTAGTAATTAAAAAATTAATTATCATAAGAAGCATTATATATATATATATACCTTGTAAATAAATGGATCCAGTCGTCCTCCTGTCCCTGATTTCCTCTTGCTTTAACAACCTTCACGTAACTATAAACCGTTGATTAACATGCCGTCTAACCAACGGTCAAAGAAATGCCACGTTTCGATATCTCACGTCCTGAGGGCTTTGCTGGTGTCTGGACTGTCACTAACACTTGACGAATTCTGATTTCGGAATAACAGCCGCCAGATAGTAATTTCAAAATCGCTTCAGCTTGGGGCTTCATGTGAACCGAACCCGAGCCAACTTGGCTCTTCTTGGGCTTAAAGTCACGCGCCTGCATTTGGTAATGCCTTAGGCTTCGCGCGCTTGACACCGCGCTGAAAGTGCTTGATGTGCACGAAGCCTCTGTCGACTCTGATCTAGACGACGCCGTAGCATGCAGAGCAAGGACCACTTTCTGGTGGTCGGACCTTCAACAGACCTTAGACCGGGTCTTTTTCACAACCTGCAAAAGTTAATTATCACCAAAATTCGAACTCAAAAATCAGCTTATGATCTTCCAAAAATAGCTAATTTGAGTGAAATTCATCAAAATCATTGATAATACGAAATAAAAATCTAGAACATAATCGCGAGATTTCAAAAACGCTGTTTAACTCAAATATAATCACCAAATGAGAGGCAAAAACTAATCTAAACAAGCAGTTGAATGAGCAAAATAGAAATCTCTAAAGTTTAAGCTTAAACAGCCAAAATTGTTCAGCTAAGAACTTATCCAAACAGAACTAAAACTGCATAAGCTAGCTAAAATAAGTTGCTGAACAGACGATAGCATAAAGCAATCGTGAAAAACCAAGGCAAACAAAAGGTGGAAAAGAGAGATGAAATTTGACCTTCAACTTCATCTCATGGCAACGAGCAACGACGGCAAAGATCCTGAGCTTGTGAGAAGACAAACAATCGCTAGTGGTGGTGGTGGCGGCTGCGGCGGGGGTAAGAGTACTTGAAGAGTGCGATTTTGAGGTCTCCTCGTTGGTGCTATTGCTCTCGTTTTCACTTCTCTGTTTCTCCTTAGCAGACACGCCATTGCACTCAAGCCTGAAAAAAACGAAAACTGTGAAAACAAGAAGAAGAAGAAGGCAGAGAGTTTGTTTGTTTTTACTTAGAAGAGTGAGGTATGGCGGTGGAAAGAAGGAGAAGAACGGAAGTGACAGTTCGCTTGAGAGAAGATGGAAACTGATCTGTCATCGTTTTTTGGGAAACAGAAATTTTCTGTTCTGAAAATGGCGGGCTGATATTTGAGTTTTTTGTTCTTCGATTTTTTTCCCTTCTTAAAAACTTTAACCCTGTGTTTGGGAAAATGACGCAAACCAAAAAGAAAATAAAAAAAAATAAATTTTATTTTTTTTCTTTATTTTCTTCCTTTAAGTTGGAATAAAACGAAGGAAATGAAAAATAAATTTATTTTCAGTTATTTGAAAAACATCATATGAAAGAAAAGAAAATTATTATTTTATATATTTTCAATTTTACTCTTTATTCAAAAAAATATTTAGATTTATAATTATATTGTATAATACTAAAAAATAATTATTTTATAATTTATTTATTTTATATAAAATAAAAATTTATATAATGATAAATATAATGTTAATACTAAAAAAATATAACATTGGTTTTTGATATTTTAAATGTTTAAAAAATATATTTATACATTGAATTATATTTTTTAAATATTGAATATTAATTTTTAAATTAAACATTAAATGTTAATATTTATTAAACATCATTTTTTAATATTTTAATATTCAATTATTGAATATCAATTGGCAAATGTGAAACTAAAAAGATAATAAGTAAAAAATGTCATAAAATTTTAAGAGAATTAATTTCAAGTAAAAATTTTAAATTAAATTATTTTACTAATTTTATAATTTAAATTCACTTTTATGTTGATTTTAAAATCAAAAAAATAAAATAACTAGTGGTATACCGAACCAATATTTTTGAAAAAATTTGAATTAATCGAACCAATTAAACTGAAACTTATGTGTCCATAAACCGAACCAAACCTATAAAGTTCAGTTCGGTTTGATTTTTCAATTAAATTATATGTATTTTAAATTTGATTCAATTCAAGTTGATTTGATTTATTAATTACTTCAATTAATTCAATTTTTTTGGTTTTTTAATCTAAAAAACCGAACTCAAAACTGAAAACATAATTTTTTTTTAAAATTGTAACTGAACCAAACCAATTTTATTAAAGGATTGAATCGAACCAGCTCGATTCGGTCCTTTGTTTGCTCACCCCTACTATTCTACTTTTTTTTAATGGGCAAAATTATAATTTCATAAAAATTCCTCCAATCTCCTATATTTTCTCTCCATTTTAGAAAGAAAATGCAGGGGAAAAAAAGCATTATTCCTTCGCCCTCTAATTTTTCTTCCCTATCCAAACAAAGGAAAATAACTTTCTCCCCTTATTTTTATCTCTTATTTTCCTCTCTTTTTATTTTCATTCATATCAAACAGGAGGAAGAGAAAAATATAGATATTTTATCTCTCTATAACAGTTTATGGTTTGGTTAATTACCTGTCATTGCCTCGTGCTGTTTGGTTGCCAATATGCAAATTATTATAACAGGGGGAAAAAAAAAGAAATACAGAAGAAAAAAGCAGTATTTTGAATCAAAGTTGCCCTTGATGCAAAAAAAATATCCATTGTTCTGTTGAGATTATCTGAAAAATATCCATATTAAAGTAAACTAATAAGGAATAAGTTCAATTTCCCCTTCAAGTTTTTGGAAAGGCTCATTTAAGCCCTTTTTAACTTTTACGATCACTCGCATTTAAGCCCATTCTAACCTGTTTTGCACCTTAATCTGGCGCCTGTGCCACACTCACAGTTATAAGCAAATGTGCCTTCTTCCCTCTTAATCACACTCGCAAAGTCCACTCCCTCTTAATCACATCAGGCCTTGAAAATTTTGCCTTCTTCTGTGGTAAGCTTATAAGTAAATATGCTCATTTCAAGGACCACATTTCTTCTCTTTCAGTCTTTCATCAAATTTCACCTGCTACCAATGTCTATCAGTGGAATTCAATCATTAGAGCTCTTACCTGCAATGGGTTGACCTCAAAAGCTCTTGACTTTTTCTCCCGAATGCGCGATACTGACCTTAAGCCCGAAACGTACACCTTCCCTTGTGTGATCCATGCATGCGCTGCTTCAGGTGATTTTGAGATGGGTCGTGTTGTTTATGATCATGTTGTGGAAATGGACTTCATATGTGATTTGCATATAGGGAATGCTCTGGTGGATATGTATGCGAGATTCAGTGATTTGGTTAATGCACGTAATGTGTTTGAGGAAATGCCCCATACGGATGTTGTGTCGTGGAATAGCTTGATTTCAGGGTATAGTGCTAATGGATATTGGGAGGAGGCTTTCGAAATATACTATCAGGCGAGAATAGCTGGGTTGAAAGTCAATTCTTTTACTATTTTGAGTGTCTTGCCTGCTTGTGCAGGCTTGCTTGTTGTTGAAGAGAGTGAGATGGTTCATGGATTGGTGGAAAAGCTTGGTATCAATGTTGATGCTATAGTGGGCAATGGACTTCTGTCTATGTATTTCAAATTTGATAGATTAATGGATGCTCGAAGAGTTTTTTACTAGATTGTTGCTAAGGATACTCTCAGTTGGAACATTTTGATTTGTGGATATTGCTAAATGTAGTTGTTTGAAGTTCTGGCACATGCACCTGGTCAATGCCGATTCCTGCCTTATTTCATCGCAACCACAAATCTCTTTTGGGAAAAAGACAAAAAAAAAAAAAAAAAAAAACTGAAAAATTAGAGTCAAATTCAACATAAATTTTATAAAATTGACTTTATTGTATTCTTACACTTATTTTCTTTCCATTTTTTATTAAATTTTTTCTTCTTTGAAACCTAGACTTAAAGTCATATTATAAAATATAAATATTTTTATTTTAAATTTGAATTATATATTTATATTGTGCCAAAAAATTATTTAAAATAATATCACATATAAATTATATATTAATATTTTTAAATTATTTTCAAAATAATATCATATTATGTTGGTATTGGAAATAAAGCATCCATTGATCGATTTGATCAGTTTTAATTTGATTTTCGTTGAATTATATTGATCAAATTTTAAATTTATAAAAATAAATGAATTGAAAATTTTTATAAATGAAACTGATTAAACTAAATTTAGTATGATTCATTTAATTTAATTCAATTGGAATTAATTTTTTAAAAAAATATATTTTTAAAAGTTTTGTACAATAAATTATATTATTTTAATTATTTATAGTTATAAAATTTATTTTATATGAAATATATATAAAGTTATTTAATTTATTTTTAAATATAAATTATATTCATATTGTTTATTTTATTTTTAATAAAAATTTGATTAATTTGATTTATTTAATTTTAATTTTTATAATTAAATCAAATTAAATTTAAAAAATAAATTTAATTAAACTTTATCGATCAACTAATGAATAGTTAGTTGTTCATATTGCTATATTCATACTGATGTAGTATCAAACTCTCAAAAATAAAAAGAAAATTGTGCAGCATAAAACAGAAAAAAAGAAAAAAAATGCACAACACAAGGCAGGGTCCCACATGAGACTTTAGGACACATCTATAATATTAGGACAAACCATGAGTCTGCCACACGAGCTTGATTAAGGTGCAAAACGGGTTAAAATGGGCTTAAATGGGTAACTTTTTGCGTTAAAGTGACTGTAAAAGCTAAAAAGACTTAAATAAGCCTTCACGAAACGTTACGAGGGAAATTGAACCATTCCAAACTAATAATAATAATAATACTTATTTCTCGTATTAAATTAAAATTAACAACAATAATACTTCTTATGGCACATCAATATTCAAAATCGAGTCGAACTCATATTAACAATAGTAGGAAAATAATCACCAATGAACTATCAATATTTGTTCACCAATAAAAATTCATGCATAAGATTGTATTGAAAATCTTTTTCTATGGGTGCAACTATGTTTTTTTTTTTTATTGATTATTATTATATAACTCATGTACGGAAGTTTTATATATATATATATATATATATATTTTGTATTAACAACTGTCCATAGGGCAATTGTTTATTTTCAAGGTTGGAATTTTTATTTTGGACTTAGTCCATGACGCTAATGTCTGTTCTCAAATAATGTGACATATAATACCTAATAAATTTAAGAGAATATGTTCTTTTCATTTCATTATATAGGGGTTTCCACCTTTAATTGGAGAAATGCAATCAAACAAGATGTGTATCTTATTCTAGAATACTAGAATTTTTCCATGAAATTATAGGTTTAGAGGGTTGTTGTAGTAGATGATTCTTGTAAACTTAGGGACGATTACTATGTAACCCCATTTAATATGCTTGAATGTTCATGGCTTGCTAGGGATAAATCTTTCACATAATCTCCTAAACCCAATTAGAGCTTAAGTCTCAAGTTTGGAGAAACCATCGGTTAGATATGGAGCTAACCTAATATATATGGTGCATGTAATTTTACTAAATATAGTGGATAATTAATTAACAAGAGCAAAAGTTAGAAAAATGAACCAAAGATTTTGTTGTGTGAAGTTAATTATGTTAATCTCCAGTAGAGTAGCCATTATGAGCACCTTGAGTTTTGCCCGAATGAGTAAAAAAATTTTTGTGATTGTTAGAACTGTCATTAACCATTTAGAAATCAAGAGAATGTGGAATTATACTTTGATACAATCTTAAATAATGGCATACAAAAGGATCAACAAAGGATCTAAAGATAGGCTTCTTGATTTATATAGCCTATATAGTGAACTAAGTGGTCAACAAAGGACAAATTTTTACTTTGGTAATACTCCAAATACTTGACTAAAGTCATCATCCAACTTTGGGCATGATAACATTTTAGGAAAGGATAGATTCTAATCCAAATAGGTTTATTAGAAGGCACAACTCATCTTCATCACATCAAAGATCAGGTTCGGGAATTGGGTACAACTTGGAAAAAAGGTTAGGCACTCTTAAGTTGTAGATTTAAGAAACTCAATTTTCGAAGATCTACGGTTCATATTTATAAGTTTGTCCTCATCAATTATTTAGTCTACATTAAAATAAGCATAATCATTCATCTAGCAATTATTCATTCAACCCCATCAAATTAGGCTAGTACATACATTCATTATAAAAAATGAAGGATGTATAGTTATGTATGGCTCTATGCAATCATTAATCAAAGCCATAATATGCAAGTTTCAAGTCCCAAAATCTAAATTGAATACATGCAAGTTAGTGCGACAAGTTGTAAAAGAAAGGAGGTTCCTATAACAACCTGAAATTGAAAGACCTTACCCATTTTACCTTATATGTGGGATTGTTATGTCATCATCATGAGATACCCATCACATGTGCAATAAAAATATATGGTATATGCATCCAAATGTGTTTCCTTTAATGCAAAGATTCTTTAAAAGCACATCCAAAATAATGGTAATACATTCATAATGTAAATAAACCATAAAAGATGTATGTCTATATGTGTGTGTCTGTGAGAGAGAGAGAGAGAGAGAGAAAGAGGTAGCAATAGGATGAAATATAAATCAAAATATACAAAATATAGAGGGGAATCAAGGAATCATAGGTATTACAACCTCTCTCTATCACCTTCCTTTCATAGTCAAACACAAATGTTGTAAGAAATAAACGCCCTCTCAACAAGCATAAGGTTTAAGAGACATTACTTGAAAAAGGTTGAAGGTGTGTGTGTTCGTATGTGTGTCTGTGTGATGGTAATGGGATTAAGCATGCATCAAAATAGATAGAATATATAGGGGGGAACCAAGAGGTCATAGGTCTTTTAACCTCTCTCTATCACCTTCCTTCGATAATTAACATAAAAGGTGCAAAAGAAGTGTAAGCTTAGCCATAAAAATACTAAGAAACACTTCTCACAATGACTTTTAAATATAAAATATAGCTAAATATAAATTAGGCAAACAAGCTCAATTGGCCCATTAGACATAAGGTTTTGAGCATGGAACTTAAAGCCCAAAAGTTGATGCATGGAGTAATTAAAAGATGCTTGGAACTTAGATACTTTAAATGGTGCAAATAGCTTGATCCAATAGAGCCCAATATAGGGAGACAACCAAGGCCCGATAGCATTTGACTAAGATAAGGAAATTTGAGCAAAAAAAAATGTATAGATTAAAGGATAAAGCCCAAAAAGCCCACAAGTCAAAGATACTTCTAAGATTTACTTAGTTGTTATTGTCTTCCTATTCTCTTTAGGACTACTCCTCATTGGCTGAATATCCTAGCGATATTTATTTAGGATCTTTTATTAGTTTTTCATTCTTGTAAGCAACTTAAAATAAGGTCCTTTAAGGTTAGAAAACCACCTTGGTCGAACTCATCCATGGCCAATCAAAAGGCTTTATTTGTTAGCTTATTACATTAGGATTATGATGTTAAGCTATTATTTAGGTGGACAACTAAGCCCTAGCCAAATTGTCACATATCTTTTCTAGGGTTTTTATTTTTTCATTCTAGTTATAACTAGGAAACTAAGCATGCAAGGATATTAATAGCCCCTCCCCTATTCAGCGAAGCATGATGGATTGATGATTATTCTTTTGGCTTAATTGTTTTGTGAGATTTAGTTCTCTTTCTTGAGTTTTTGAAAGAACTTGGTGAAATTGTTAAGTGGATTTCTTGATAACTTTGTTAATTAGTTAATTCTAAGCTTAAATTGGCTTTAGCTAATGTAGGGTTAGAATTAACAACCTTTAAATCTTTATAATTCAGGTTGCAAAAAACATATTTTCTAGAGATCTAATTGAGATTTAAAGTTCTTTAAACTTGATTCTTGAAACAATCCTTAGCAAATTCAATTCAAACATACGAGTTAGGATATTAAACCACCCTTACACATATCATTTGGTATCAGAACTTAAGATTTCAATTATCAAGTATCTTTTGTGTTCATTGTTTTGTGTTTGCATATTGTTCATATCATCTAATCATTTTCTTTCTTGTGTAGTTCTTCAATTTGGCCTCATTCTTTTTCTTTTCTTCCAATTTGGTTTTTTTTTATTATTCTTACATCAAATTTGTGTGTTCCATCTTATTAAAGTGGTATTTCATTATTAAAATCTATTCCAAGTCATTTCGCATAATAAAAAATCACAAAAAAAAGAACTCAAAATTGCAATTTGCTTACTTTTTGAATCCAATTCAGGTTCAACAACTCTATTGTGTTCCAATCTATTTTCTTTGTATTTCTATCATCAAATGAGTTTTTTTCATCATCATTAATAATAATTTGATCATTGAAATTAGATTAGAATTACATATTTAATAAAATTTTCTTAAATTAAGGAACTTTGCAAAATAAGTTTGTTTTCTTTGTTCTAGTTGGATTTCTTTGTTTCTTTCCATTCCAATTTGTTTTATTTGTTGATTAACCTTTCTTTTTAATTTCTTTTTAATTTCATATTAGAACAAATTGCTTCAAGAAAAACCTTAAAATTTAGAAACTTTGCAAAATTTCCCAAAATTTAAAATTAACTTGCAATTTGATTGGTTCTCTCTTTCAATTCAATTTTCTTCATTGTTTTTCATGCAAATTCAATTTTCGTCATTGATTAATCATTTTTGTGTCTTAAATTTTTATATTGGAAGTGTTTCTCTCAAGAAATTATTTAAAATTTAGGAGTTTGTCAAAATTTCCTTAAATTAAAGAAACTTATATTTTACTTGCAATTTCTTCATTGTTTCTCTTTCCCATTCACCTTTTTTTTTTTTTTTGTGTGTTTAATCTCTTTTTTTTGGTATTTTTTGAGTGTCTAAGGCCAAACCACATTAACCAAATTCAAAAAAAAAAAAGTTAAAATTATGAAATTGTCCCTACTCACCTCAATTCAGCCTAATTGTTGTTTTTATTGATTCTTTTTTGTGTTATGTGTTCTATTTTGTAATTTAGTTCCCAAATAATTAAAAAAGAAATAAAGACATAGAAAAAGAAAGGATGTCAAAGAAAAAGAAAAATAAAAGAAAGAAAAGTAAAACAAAAGAAAAGAAAGAAATAAGCTAATTGTAAAAGATTTCAAATTGGTTAATTTACAAGCGTTGGATTTGTCCTAAGCATTAAATTTCCTATATATTTTGCTTCATTCAAGCTTTGCAAAATTTGATTTCTTTCTAATTTCCCTCAGATTGTGAATTTGACTTGATTTTCTAGGTAACCTTATTTTCTTCCTTCTATTGGTTTTTAATTCATATCCTTTGTTACCTAAGGTCATTATAAGTTTTGAATTACTTATTTGTTAAGTAATTAAGAATTTGTTTGATAATAGTAACTTTAGTTCCAAAATAACTTAAAGAAAAGAACCAAGAGAGGTAAAAGGCAAAAGTGTGTGAGATTATCAGATGGTACAAGCCTTATTGTGTGAAACACGAAGGGAGTGACATTTTTTTAGTGTAAACACATAAAAGAGTGATTTTTTGAGGTTTTCTTTTATTCTTTCTAATCATGATAGATCCTAATGGTGATCCAGAGTGGAAGCTCTTCATGAAAAGCCATGCACAAAAAGATGGAGGTATTAATAGTTAAGGTAAAAACGATAGAAGCTAGCCAATAAACCAACATCTCAAACACCACTAACACCAATATGATGCAACCTAAGCGTAGTAGAATTTTACATAAAGATGATAGTGATTCTATGGAGGATAGTGTCCTACGACATGGCAAGCAAGATGACAATAAGTGTAACATAAAGATGAAAATACATACTTTTCATGGTAAAAATGATCTTGAAACTTATTTAGCTTGGGAAAAGAAGGTAGATTTCATTTTTGAGTGCCATAACTATAGTGAGGATAAGAAAGTAAAGCTTTTTACTATAGAATTTTTTATTATGCTTTTATATGGTGGTATCAATCGAGAATTAATAAGCATAGATATGGGTAAGATCCTATCGTAACTTGGCATGAGATGTCAAGAATCATAAGAAAAAGTTTTGTTCCTTCATATTACTATAGAGATTTACTTAATTGTTTGCAAATACTTGTGAAAGGAAATATAAGTATGGAGGAATATTATCAAGAGATGGAGAATGCATTAATCTGTGCCAACCTTGAGAAGGATGAATAACAAACCATAGCTTAGTTTCTTAGTTGGCTTAACAAGGAGATTGTTGATAGAACTGGGCTTCAACACTAAATAAATTTAAAGGAGGCCTACCATATGACCTTAGAAGTGGAAAGACAACTTAAAGGTAAAACTTTCAAATCCAATTTTCCTTATTTTAATTGGACTAACAAGTTGAAAGATGCAAAAAGGCCCATTGCAAAGTCTAATGTTGAATACACCCAATAAGACAAAGAATGAGGGAAGCCCAAGCTTGAGCCCAACAAAACTGAATCATCCAAGTCTAAGCCCAATCTTATTAAGTGTTTTAAATGTAGAAGGTGTGGACATGTAGCAAAGGAATACCTAAATAAAAAGACCAATTTTATTGTAAATGGGAATATTGAATGTAAAGATAGTGATAGTGATGAAGAAAGTGATCTCGATTTGCCCCTACTTGTTAATGCTAGTGATGATGAGCTTAATGTTGTTAATAGCCAAAAAAAAAAACTTTTATTTGCATATAAATCTTTAAGTGCCTAAGTTAAAGAAGATGATGAGCAAAGGGAAAACATCTTCCATACAAGGTGAAGGATCCAAGGCAAGGTATGTTCTTTAATTATTGATGGTGGATCATGTACTAATGTAGCTAATACTTACATGGTTGAAAAATTGAACTTGCCTACTCTTAAACATCCTAAGCCTTGTTACTTGCAATGGTTGAATGATAATAGTAAAGTAAAGGTTACCAAACAAGTTAAAGTTTCCTTTTCTATAGGTAAATATAATGATGAGGTTTTTTGTAATATGGTGTCAATGCAAGCTAGTCACCTATTATTAAGGCATCCATGGCAAATATGATGGAAACCCTAAACATGATAGGTTTGTAAATACTTATGAGTTTGACTTTCATGGTCAACATATTGTATTATCTCCTTTATCTCCTCAACAAATTTATAAGGATAAACAAATTTTGAGATAGAGAGAGAGAGAGAATGTATACATATGAGAGAAAAATAAATCATTATGTGATAGAAGGAGAGCTGTGAGAAAACCCATGAGAGATACGAGCAAACAATGAAATAAGGAGAGCTTAGAGTGGTGAACATAAAAAAAAAAGTGCATGAAAAAAAGTGAGGATATACAAAAGAAAGCCTAATTTTAAAAGAGAGTGGTGAGATGGAAACCAATTCTTTAGAAAGGCCACAAACATGTTTTGTTCAAAGGGATGCATTACACTACTGGCGAAATCTATGCTCTTTTGTATAGTGCTTTTATGTCTTTTTCGCAAGGTTATGAAGAATGATTTTCAATGCAAGAGCCTAGCAAAGAAGCAAACTTAACTCTTGATTCTTTTTAAGATAGTGTTATAATGAAGAGTGAGGTTGCAAATTTATGTAAAAAGAAGTCTTTTAATTCTTATTTAGATGTTTCTTTTTGTTTTTCTTCTTTAAACATGATATGGCTTGTTTTTCTTCTTATTTTTGCTTTTTTTCTTATTGTTTTTCTAGTTTAGGACGTTCACAAAATCTTTTTTTTTTTTTGTTCTAAACATTTTTCTCCTTTTTCTTGCATTCTTCCTCTTATTTTAGTTGTTTTTCATGTTGTAGTTCAAGATTTTGTTTTTCTTTTTATTTTAAGTGTGATTCATATAGGAAAGTACTTTAATGTCTAGTTCTTCCATTTTTCTTTTTTCTTTTTCTTCTAAACGTTTGCTTTCCTTTTCTAATGTTTCTAAATATGTGTTTACTTCTTCATTTAGTTTTAGGTCTTGGTTAGGAAGAAATTTTTCTTTTAATTTCAAAAATTCCATATTTTTTATTTCTAGTTTTTCTTTGATTTCTCAATTTTGTATTGATAAACCTAGATTTTCTTTATCTAGTATTTTTTATTTAAAGAACTTTGAAAACTTAATGTTTCTCCATACTAGATGGCAGACGTTTTCCAAAGTTTATTTTTAATATTTTGATTTTGTTTTGAATTATTTTGCTTTTTCTTTGGCATGCACTAACCTTGTTTTAAGTGGTTTTGTGTGAGTTGTATTTAATCCAAATGGAAAGACTTACAATTTGTATGGTAAGTTTTAATTAGGATTCTTTTAGTGTTAGACTTATGTTTGGTTTTTACTTTCTTGTAGGCCAAATTTCAAGGACAAATCTTTTCAAAGAAGGAGAGAATGATGCAAACAAGCCTAATTGGCCTATTGGATATAAGGTTTGGAGCATAGAACTTAAAGCCCAAAAGTTGGTGCATGGAGCAATTCGAAGATGCTTGGAACTTTGATACTTCAAATGGGGCTAATAGCTTGATCTAATGGAGCCTAACATGAAGAGACAACCAAGGCCTAATAACATTTAACTAAGATAGGGAAATTGAGCCAAAAAATGTATTAATTAAGAGATAAAGCCCACAAATCAAAAATATTTCTAAGATTTGCTTAGTTGGCATTATCTTCCTATTCTTTTTAGGACTACTCCTTATTGTTTGAATATCCTAGCCATAGCTATTTAGGATCATTTGTTAGTTTTTCATTCTTGTAAACAACTTAAAATAAGTTGTTTTAGTGTTAGAAAGCTAACTTGGCCAAATTCATCCATGGCCAGTCAAAAGGCTTTATTTGTTAGCTTATTACATTAAGATTATAAAGTTTAGCTATTATTTAGGTGGATGACTAAGCCCCAACTAAATTGTCACTTATCTTTTCTAGGGTTTTTATTTTTTCATTCTAGTTGGGAAACTACGCATGTAAGGCTATTTATAACCCCCATTGGACCAAGCATAATAGATTGATGATTATTATTTTGGCTTAATTACTTTGTGAGATTTATTTCTCTTTCTTGAGTTATGGAGTTAGGTGGATTTCTTAATAACTTTGCAAATTAGTTAATTCTAAGCTTAAATTTGCTTTAACTAATCTATGATTAGAATTAATAGCCTTCAAATCTTTATAATTTAAGTTGCTAAAAATAGATTTTCTATATGACTAATAAAGATTTAAAGTTCTTTGAACCTAATTCTTAAAACAATCCTTGGCAAATTCAATACAAGCATACTAGTTAAGGAATTAAACCACCCTTGTACATATCAGTAAAGGTCTTTAATTATTGTGACCTACCCTATTTTGCATGTTTCCAAGTTTTGAATACAAAGAAGAAGCCAAAAATCAAAAGGAGAAAAGAAAAGAGCACTATTATGAATAGTGCTTGTGAGTCATAATAATGGTATGTACAAACCACTAAGTTGTCTATATAGATCCTGAGATGTTTGTATAAACCTTAGGGTCTACTACTAGTAGAAAATTCAAAGAAGAAAAAAAAAAGGAATGGGAGAATGAAGGAGGCAAAAAAGGCCTAGAGTAACCTAACTCAAATGGTATTTTGCTCCTCTAAAAAGCAAATATTCTAATGCAAAAAGGGGTTATGCTTAGTCTTTTACCTTGAAAGTTAGGTGTATGTGAATGGCATTTGTGTTTTCAGCATAAAAGGAGTGAGGTTAGGGCTTAAGTCTTTAATGTGATAACAATTTGCTAAGGAAAAATTGACCTCTCCTATCTCTTAAGAGGTATAGTATGTATAGAGAGGGGAAAAGGAATGCATATGTGCTACATATATTACACCCTATCTTTCTCCCTCACTCTCTAAAGTGATGAGATCATAAAATATTCTAGAAGTAGGGTTTTGAAATTTATTTGTATAGCCATGTAGTTGTCTTACAACAAACAAATTGGTTATACAACCAAAAAGGGAAACTAGTTCATTATTCCAAAAATTTCATGTTATTTGGCATGTGGTGAGATATTTGTATAACCATGTAGGTTGTACAAGCATGTACATAGATATAAAAACATCTTATAGCAACTCAAGATGGTGTTTGTAGGGTAGATTTGGTTTAAGATTTAGCTCCCTTTTAGGCATTATTATATCCACTCTTTTAGGGATGAAACTAACATGGTTCTTATCATTAGGCTTGCATTCCAGTAATCTAATTTAATACTTATAGGATGATTCAGGCTCCTCCAAATCAAGCCAAACTGAAAAGGAGCAAAAAAAAGGTAACAAGAGAAAAAGCCAACTTATGCATCATGGTTAATAACTGGGGGGAAAAAAAATAAGATATGATTATTCAAGAGAGAATAAGAAAGGGATGATAAATAATGCATGTATCATATTGATATCATTAATATGAGAAATTAGGGTCCTTTTGTAGCCTATTATTTTTATATGTTCTTAAGGCTTCTTAGAAAAATATTGACCAAAGTATACATGAAAATTTCATTAATCATGTCTAGAACAAGAATTTGTAATAAAGGCATATGTCTCCCTTTGATCATGCACCAACTTGAACTCATTTATGAAAGGTCCTTTTTGTGATCACTGTTTGATTATTTTTGAATTGAAATATATTTTGGCTTTATTTGACGTATTCAGTTCTATTTGTCTGTATTTGATTGGTTATATGTGTCTAACTTTGCTTCAAAATGAAAGTATGATTTGGATATTATACTTGGTCTGGCACTAGCTTGGTTCAGTATTATCAATATGTCCCTTTAAAAGGTCAATTATTTATGCTCGATGAACATCATTCTTTAGATTCTTCAAAATTTCAAAAGTTTTAAGTTCGATCATGTTATCATGCTTAGGAATTTTTCTATATGTACCCTATAGATTGACCTATTAGGTTCAAAATTCTCACCTGGAATTTTGTCCTGACCAAAGTCGGGTGACGACTTCAACAATATTGAAGGGAAGTACGAAAGTATTTCTTCGCATTAGCCTCTTGTTAGCCACTTGATTTCAATAAAGATTTATATATACCTTAAAGCCGACCAAGGGTCCTCGATGACCTTAAATGTATGGTATGAAATATGGTTGTACCGATGTATGACCCCCTGATGGTTAATAAAAGGCTAGGAATAACAAACAAGATTAAACTTTTTTGAGCTTCGACACAAAATCGAGGCGTTCACGTCTTTCGTCTACTATTTTTAGTTATAGGTTCTACGCATATGCATATTATTTACTCCTAGTGGACAATGCTTTAAAAGGCAAGTCTATAAAATAGTCAAATTTTTAAGCACTTATCACTATGAAGCTCTAAGGACCATGGTGGGATGTTATTCCCCTTAAATGCTTTTGAAGATGAACACAGAGCGCCTAAGGAGGAGGGCATACCCAATTAGGGAGGTTTTGGCCTTTAATATGCTTTTAAACATGAAGGCAAACATCTGAGAAGAAGAAAAACCATGAACTACTCATGAGATAGTGGAATGCCCTGAATATGAAGTGATTGGCTTTATGAATGGGGTCGTGCATACATGGACTAGCCTATGCATATACGAAATGTCTGTTCAAAAATGGAATAGCCTTTCCAAAAGAAGAAGAGCGAGTAACCAAGCTAAATGGCCCAAAATGTTGTGGAATAGTTTAAGTGAATGACCCTCATCACCATTAATAAAATTGAAGAATTTTCAGACAAAAAGGTGGAACAACCCCATTCAATAAGAAGAAAGTTAAAGAAATTTAGGCAAAAAAATTGAATGGCTCAATAGCTAGTAAACAGGTTAAATTGGACAAGTTTGCAACAGTCATGTGAACAACCTGTACAATAATACAAATGGCCCATTCACTATGTAACAATTAATTTTTTTTTTTCAAAAATTGCTAAACTTTTCCCTTGTATTTACTAGCTAGTTTTTGAAGAGCTCTCATATAAATAAACCACTATATGAATTTTCTTGTAAGGTTAGAGAATTAGAGAAAGTCATTTGTGCTTTAACTTCTTATTTTGGATAAAGTGAGTTTTATGAGAATTTGTAACTAATCTTGAATTAGTGTAAGTTGGTTTTATTGTGCACTGAATTATATTTACTACCTAATTTAGAGGTTTAGATACTTATGAAGATTCTATCCTTTGTTAACAGAAGCCACTGCAATACAGGATTGTATTATTTACTCTATTTAACTTGATTGATGCTAAGGAAGAGTTGGGTTAGAATGGTTTTCTTCTTGATTGCGTTCCATAATTTTGGTGTTATTTTAAGAAAAAATATTTTATCCATATTAGGATTAGATTAATTTCGATTGCTTTATATTTGTGAGTACCTTTTTTTTTTTTTTGAGAAAAGTTATTGAACTGGTTTTTTTCTAGTTCTATATATTTTTTTCATTTTGCTAAAAAAATTGACATTGAATAATAACTAAAGATCAAATTTGATATATGAAAGATCTACAAAAAGGATTTGAAAATAAATAAATAGTTGTATGAGGGTGAGACTGATGTACTTTATGGATATTCAATATAGTTTTAATGAAAAAACTAATAAAAAAGAAAATAATATAATGAATCAATCATTAGACTATTTTATGCAAAACTGAAGACAGATTTATGGTTTAATTAATTATGATAAATCTAATTAACCTTAATTTACTTCTTGCATTTATTACTGAATGAATTTACTGCAGGCGCTCAGTTCAAATATATTTTTTAAAAATCATTGATATCAATGAGTATTTCTTTTTTTATTAGAAAAAAAAATTATGCTGATCAAATTCAAATTTTTATATTCACCTCTATATAATCTTGCCTTACCACTAAATATGAATGAGTATTTCGAATATTTTATCAAGAGCTTGAATATAAAAAGTTCTGAGCAAAACACAGCCTTCAGTTTTTCAACAACTCATTGACTTGATTAGGGTTAATTACAACTGTTTCAAGTCAGCCACCAGAAACATCATCTTATATCTTATGATGGAAACCTAAAACAATAAAACAGAAATTTCCTAGAAAAATCGTATACAAACGACACCCAGGGGACTAAAGTTCATACTTCTCCAGTAAAACATTTTATCATTGAAGGGAATCCCCATTCAGTCAATGAACCATACAAAAGGTAAATCTACAATTATGTAACACAAAAAAAAAAAAAATTACAATTACATTTAAAAAGAAAAAGCGCCCTCCCCTCTAGAAAAATTGGAAATGAAAATTGAAACAGAAATTTGTATAACAGTTGCAAAATGGTACAGTTTCTTTGTCTCTTTCGTGGCTCTTGTAAGTATCCAAATAATGTTCTTTCTACCCTCAAACTAACTCCATTAACAGAGGGTCACCTTCTGCCATTATCCTTACCAGCTTTATGAAATCCTGTTCACTCAACACACTCCATGGGTGAACAGCAGGTGCTTGAGCAGAATAAATTGTTGAATTGGTAGAAGGCGGCTTCTGTTTATACACCATTGTACTAAGTATGGAATCAAAATTCTGAGGTGAATCCATCGAAACAAAAAACATAGGCATGGCAATTTTCTGATGCATTTCCAGATCACCCACAAGACTAACAAGATCTACAAAGTCAGCTACAAAGTGTTCAGGAACGTAGAATATCTCACAACTGCATATTGTGAGGCTCTCACCTCTCATAGCATCCTTATAATTGACTTGGAACTGAGCAGGCATTGAGCCAACAACTTTTTTTACCATTTCTGCTTGTTTTCCATACCAATCTGAGTTTCCATTGGTGGACACAGTACTCCAGGATTTCGATACCTAAACCAAAAATGGTATTAGGAAAGCAATGGAATGGGGGGAGAAGCACACTTATGTCTTGTTCACTATGAGCATAAGGTACCATTATAAGTCTATAATTGTTGAATCTACTATGTCGCTCATACAACTGCAGTTATTGCCTAACACCTTTTTTTTTCTTTTAAAACCAAGTATTGCCTAACTCGTGTATAATATAATCCAAAAATATGTAAACAAATTACTGAAACATTGGAAAGAGAGGCAAAACGATTCAATTAGCAATGAATTTTCAAGGTCCCCATTCCTGTCCAAAAAAATGATTAACACAGCAACTATTTTATCTTGAACAAACATAATATATAAGCAGGAAAAAGAGGCACTAGAGGCAAAAAATTTACCTTGTCAGTAATCCATAGCTTAGTCTTATCTGCTTGAAGCAAATTCCAATAATTAAGGACAGTATCATCCTTAACAAATAAAAAGCCTTCTGCACTAGTATACCGATTAAAAATCTTGGGCAGATGTCTGTAACCAGAGAAAAAATAATAAGTGAAAAAGTAAATTAAAACTAAGATGAAAGTTACTGGATATCTTCAATACAGGGTGAATGGTTAAGACTTCATTTTACAACAATTCCATGATAATTAACAAAAAATGCATTCCCAGAGACCAAGATTTTGACAACATAACCACCAAAGCTTCTCAGAGAAGTTCAAAATGAAGACAGCAACAACCTTAATTTGACAATATCCTAGACCAAATTTTGTTAAAACATTGCATGTGAGAGAGAGAGAGAGAGATGACAAGAAGCTAAAAAAGGCATCTGCATAGATAAGGGACAATTACCGACACAAAGTCAGGATAATATACTGAAGTTTCAAATTTTGATACCGCACCATCAAAAGACTCGGAAATTCACATCACTGTAAACAAAGCAACCAATCTACTAGTTGGCTGGAGTAAAATGTCATTCCATTAATAAAGCTTGTGCTGTCCTAATCAGGCTTTACAAGGACATGGGCTCAAACAAGGAGTTATCTCCTAATTAGAAGATCTTACCAAGAACCAAGAAAATAGTTGTTTGCAGTGTAAACCCAAACAGTAAACATAATGAACCAAAATTTTGCCACCCATGCTGGACAAATTCCAAGAATTTGAGAGCAGATTTGTCAGCTGTCATGACTTATGATATGGAATTAAATAATAATAATAATAATAATAAGAAAGGATTCCTAAGTGAAAGTGACAGAGTTGAGACAAAACTTTGTTTGAGATTTTGATTTAATATAAAGTTCTGACAAATCCAGCAGTGCATGAACCTGCAAGGCGAACTTCATATTGTGACAGGCCGGGCAAAGCAAATGGAAATCGAATACATCTGAACAGAAACTTTTCGAAAAGGCAAAGAGAGGGAAGGTAGTTCCTAGTGCAAGCCTGTATCACAAGTTCTGGGATGGTTAGATGTACACAGTCTTTTCTCTTGCATTGACAAAGACTACTTCTGTGTGCTGAACTAGTGAGCTTCAGACACAACCTTATCCCATTGCACCAAGAGCAAAAATAAGTTTAGATTTTAAGGTTGATTCAAGAAAACAAAATTATTTATGTTCTCAAGTGTCAAGAAAACTTGAACACTTAATTCATTACTGGCATCCAGACGTTCAGATGCGCTTCATGCAATGAACATGTGAATATGTTTTTTTTTAACTGCAACAACTATCAACCAATTATCAACATTCCGGATTAATAGAAATGTTTAGGCAATCGGCATGGTGAATAAAGATATCTATATAAGATTAACTAGCTCCAAGGATCTGAGAGGCAACTCCATAATTCACAAGGAACCTAAAATTGATAGGACTTGGAATTAAGAAAAAGCAGTACCAGTAAGATGGTCTCTATTGTCCCATCCAACAAAAAAGTTTCACTCTCAAAATTTCTCATACTTTGAACCACTTATCAAGTAATAGAAAATCTAAATGTTTTGCTTAATCAAGAGTGCCTCTGCATAGCTATCAAATATCTAAGCCTAGATTTGAATTCATTTAAAGTGGAAACTTCATCTGCAGGAAAAACAAATAGTCTATACTAGTGCTCTGAAAACTTAGGCAACACTATGGTATGATGGGAAAATAAGCAAATCGTATATCATTATTATTCGAAAACATACTTGTATAATAGTTCTAAATTGCTTTCTTGAACAGCGAGATCATCATTCTTCTTCTGTGACAAAATGACCACGGTTTTAAATATCCTCCCATAAAGTAATCTCCATTCTAAAGCAGTTCGTTCCACAGGCCCAGTACAGAACATAATAAGAACAACATTTCCAAAATTCTTCCTCCACCGTATCAAGTTGCCAATCTCATAACTCACTGTCCCTGTTTCCTCTACCCCAAGATGCATGGATGGCAACTTATGAGGGATAAACTCCCTTCGATCTCCACGACCAATACTAGCCTGTTGCCTATCCAATTCAAGTGATATTAACCTAGGCTGCTGATACCCAACAGCAATCAAGTCCTGAAGCCAAGCAGCAGTAAACTTGAGATCCTTTTCAGTCCAAAATCCCTCCTCTGCCATTGCATAGCTTAACTCCAAAATCCTTTCAAACAACCTATGCTTATTTGACCTCCATGCTACCAAGAACTTAATCAACCTCCCTACATTTACATGAAGATCCTTCTCCTCTGAAAAGGGATAACCCTCAATCCTATCATATCTATGCACAGTAGGTGGATAAACCA
>CATIWR010653190.1:0-16853 GCA_949677035.1 Omphalea diandra | reverse complement strand
TTTTGTATAATATAGCTATGTGTCATTGTTTTATATTATGTTATAGAAAATTGTCATATAAAAAATTCTAAATAGAAAATTAAAAATTAATTATCATATAAAAAAATCTTCTAAATAGAAAATTAAAAAAATTTAAATAGCGAAAATTCTAAAAAGAAAAGTAAATTTTAAATTGGTTTTATTGATTGTTAAGTATATAAAGGTTAACAGTATTGTGATAGATTATCACCAATTACTTTATTCAAGTTTAACAAATTTTCTTTTGAAACTATAATGCATAAGATTAAAAGTATGAATCATAGACAATATTTGGTTATAATTATCTCACATATCTATATGTAATATTTACTTATTTATTAGTTTTATTTTTGATTATGAAATGCTAATTAATATTATCTATTTGATTGATTATTAAGAGTTGTTTCTATGAATTTAATAAATTTAACTTAAAGTGTGAATCAATAGAAGATCTTTTTTTTACAACTATCTCTATACATAATTATAAATCTTAAGAAATTTATTTTAATAGTATTTTATTTACTTAATAATAACTTTTATTAACATAATAATTAACCACTCAATTAATTAACTAATTATTTAATAAAAATAAATATTGAATTTATTTAAAATTTATTATTATAATCATTCCACACAACTTGCAAGTTTACGACTAGTAAATTTATTTATTTTCTTATCATTCTAAAACATTGCCATTAAAATTATAGAGATAGTGCATAATTCTATTAAATTCATAGAGATAATGCATAATTCTATTAACCCAAGTAGCTAACAACTAATATCCACCAAGAACCATCATAACTTATCATGTGCCTTAGAAAAATTAAATTAATATTCAGCTCCATCAAACTTAGCCTCAATTTCTTATGTCACATTGATTAAAAAATCTCTTGAGTAACAATGACATTAAAGATGATGTGCTTATTGAGATAAAGTTACTCTACATTGAGGATATAATAAGCAACAAAATCAATTTTAACCTATTAACCAAGACCTTGGTCACCATCTTTTAAGGCATATTACAAAGGTTGATAAGCCTAAAGTAAGTCAAGGTTTTAGGATTCTAAACTTTGATATTAACACTAATATTTTATTATTTATGGTATCAATACCCATGGTTGCGGAAACATTTTGAAAAAAGCAAGCTTATAACCCATTCAAGCTTAAAGCCTTTAAAGGATCCATATCATAAAAGGCATTCTTAACCTCTATGAAAAAAAAAAGTTAAGATAAAATAGCAATATCCTCCTCTAATAATATTAAAACTAACCTAAGGAAGAGAGAGCAATCCCTTTATCCTTTCAACAGAAAACAAATTCTTACAAAATTTGATTATTATGGATAATAAGTTATCAATGTCCCTAACCCAAGAATCTTGTTTTAATATCTTATAGTAATCTTTAAAGTATGAAAAAAAAAATCATGTTTCTTTCTTTAAATTAAATTCACTGCACTCTAGAATACCATAGAACAAACTCCTTAGGCAAAATCATATTAAGATCACATTTAAGCTTATCATCTAACTTAATGAGACTTGACACTGGATTATCGATTGGAAGTTTTTGAACTCCTACTAACATGGCCTAAAGCTTTTTCTTCCTAAAATGAATATTGCTAAAAATTTGTTTGTTCCACTATGATTGTTGTTAATAATATGATGGATATCATCTAATAAGGATTACAAATCTCTTTAATTATTGTGATAAATTTTCTCAAAATTTGGAATGACAATCGTGAAGCTAAAAATCTAAAATATGCAATTGATTGCACCACTTGATAAAGGAGAAGTGTGAATTAAAAGCCAATAATGATCTCAATGGATTCTATCTAAATAGCTAACTAAATCTTCCTAAAATGAACTTCTTTAACTAATGTTATAAAAAGCTTTACTAAGTTGAGCTTGTTTGTAATTATTACCATACTCCCCAACATACCATGTAAAATAAACCTCATCAAATGATTAGGTTTCTCATCTGAGTTGTAATTGGCAATCCATATATTAAAAAAAGATGCATATATGATTCATGCTCTCATTAGAATGTGAAACCTTATGATTTGATGTTATAAAGTTCAAATTGTCTATTAGCAATTGAAGAGTTGAAGAGTTAACTATACTAGAAGATATGTCCATTTAAAGAACTTTTTGAGATAAGCATCTAAGTTACCAAAAATAAAAGAAAGATACAACCTACAGAATGATGGACCTTAATAAAATAATGTAAGAAATGGGAAAGGGTTGTAACAAGTTGAACCTTAATAATTAAATTATTCTAAAAGCACTAAATACCCACTAAAACCAATTGCTTCAATACAAGCCTAGTTCTCAAACCTAATATGGCAAGAAATTTGATCAACCTAATCTCTAATAACTTTGGGTTCTAATAAACATAATAATATTAAATATGAACAAATCTTTTGAGGTATTTAAGAACTCCATGTTGGAAGCCTTTTGACAATTCCTAAATAAAACCCTTATATAAAAAAAAAATAAGAAAGAAGAGAAGCTGACACCTTGAACTTTAAGTCCACTTAAGGAAAAATGAATATTTTTAAGAATCAAGAATCTTATTAGGTGGATCACCACCTCCCTCTATAACACCATGTTTGGTATAGAAATTGGATTTTCAGACTTTGGGATGTAAGCTTAATAATAAGAATTTCATCCTTGTTGAGATATGAGAAATTAAAATTTTAAGTGGTATTGGACTGAGATAATTATAAAAAATATCCACTAACCCTCATAAACCCCTTAAAAACCTAATAGAAAGCTTGAAGCCTTGAACCTTATTCCAAAACCAGCCAAAAATGGTTTGTACAAATAATATAAAGGTTTACACCTACCACCTATTGTTTGAATAGACTATTTGAAGCTTGTATAACTACTCTAACTCAATCGTATAAAGAACATAATACTAAATTCTAAAATGATACTTTTATCTTATGTTTGGGCACCTCATTTTTGAGGTGGTGTTCGCTCAACGGATCGAACCCGTGATCAGAGGACACAAAGGAGGCTCTGATACTAATTCTACTAAAACCCGAACTGAAGGATAGAGGCCCAAATATCTCCTTATGCCACAGTCAAGTATCTAATCTGATACCATATAAGGCCATGAACAATATACAAGTATGACTATGACAGTAACAATAGACTAACAAGCCTTTACTATTCATACTTTGACACTTATGGCTATGGCAATAACGACACTCACTCAGGCCATTAAGCCACTGCCCTCTTTTGCCTTTATACTATTATTATTAGCTCCATAGTCCTATTAGTATATCACTCATGAAAGAATATGACTCAGAACATTTTGAAGTTAAGATATAAGGAGGATGAAAGTAGCATTCGTATTGGCCTCAGGCTAAAGAAACTTAAAGACTCATAGTGTTTATGGAACAAAGGATTTTTATTCTCAAACTCATTCTGATTTTTACAAAGAAAAGCCTCCCCTTATATAAGAGTAGTAAAGTGAGATAGAAATGAATCTTATCTGACCTTGAAAGCAAACTAAATAATTAAAAGATCACATGACTAAAGTAAGGTGGCAACCACCTTTACTTTAGGGTACAAATAAACTTATTAAAACTCACATGGCTAAAGTAAGATGGGGAACACCTTTGCTTTAGGGTACAAACAAACATGACAGAAAGTAAAGTTGCTATAGTAAAAGTTAGTGAGTGGACACATCGTATAGGTTCATGTTACAGTGAGAGGTTCATACTTTCATAGTCCTTATCTTTCTTTTGGGCTTCAATGCATTTCTCCTCGTTATCATCATGGTGGTACTTCATGTAGGTGTCATAGGTGAGCTCATAAGGATTTTACGAGTATTCTTCTAAAGTGTACCTATCGCTAGTGAGATCATTTTTGAGGCAAGAGTAGTTAGGGAGTCTTCCCCATTACTCACTATATGCTTTGAGCTCTTTCTGATATCCTGTTGGAAGAACGTCCCATAGTGCATCTTCTACTAGACTTGGCCATATTTCTTTAGGGACGATTCTGTTGTGGCCACACATGAACCGTTAGAATTCATGAAACTCTTCGTGATGATCTAGTGCATTAGTCTATAAGGAGAACTGTAGTTCTTTATAGGTGTGACAGCTTGCCATTGGCCTGGGATTATTGCCTGATGGGTTTACAAAGTATGGTCGATGTAAGATGTATATAATCCTTTTATTAAGGGTTATTTGAGGTTCTGACTATTGGAACCGAGCCTTAAGAGATGTGATCTATCGTGACAGAGGCTGGAACCATTTAAGAAATGTGATAAGGTAAGGATTATACCTTTTCCCCTAGTTTAGTTTATCCAGGTAAGATCATAAGTGATACGACCTAACTTTCATAGTAATGGTATACAAATAGCAGAATTACCATAAGAACATTATTAACTCATAGGCCATGTCCATCCTCTATTCTTAGCTGCTGTAAAATCTAGATATGTATAGACTTTCAGGAAAGGGCATGAAAGATGAAACCCTAAGATTTATAAAAAGATGGGACTACATGCTCGTAAGATAGCTGCTTGATAAACAAATAGTTGCTTAAAGGCAACCTTGAAAATCTTGATGTGACTGATGGGAAGTTGACTTCTTTAGGAATGCTCATCATCTTTAGGTATCCTTCTCGGAAGGGTCATGTTGTTGAGGATTGCTCTGTGCTGGATAAGAAAGGTGAAGTTACGATGAACAAGAGTGAGATAATATGACTGGTAGTGATTAAAGAAATAAATTAAGGTATGGATAATAGATCAGGGATGAGATTTGCATCCTTTTTTATATGCTAGACTTTGAAGCTGTATTTGTTGAACTAGTCCTTCCACCTCAGCAGTTGTGGATGAGGGACTCTTTGAATTCAAACATCTTCTGAAAAGAGGAACAGTCCATGAGGATAATGAAGTGATGTCCTATGAGGTGGAATTCAAACTTTCTTATCCTATTTTTGTCCAATATCTCCTTGAAAGTGAAGTGGTAGTATTTTTCTGACTCAGAGAATGCTCTACTAGCATATGCATATATTTGTTTTTTCCCATTCTTTTGTTTGAGGAGAATGGTCCCCCAGTAGTGGTCATTGACATTAATCTGGAGGATTTTTTTTCCTATGGAAGGAATAGTGAGAGGTGGCAGATTCTGTAGCTTATTCTTTATGACTTGTACTTCTCGTGTATGACACAGACTCCACGATGGTGGATCTTTCTTTAATAATTGTTGTAAAGGGCGCACATGGTGTATAAAATGAGGGACAAAATCCTTTAAATAATTTGTTATCCCCAAGAATTGTTGTACTTGCTTTTTTGAAAGTTCTTTATCTGGAAACTTTAGCAGTTCTGCAGCAATATGTGGCCCTAGTTTGACTTATCCATTTGCAAACTCAATTCTAAAAAATTCTATCTCGATTTTAGCAATAGTCATTTTAGACGGTGAGAGCATGATCCTATATTGTCTTGTCAGATCTATGAGCTGCTTTAAGATCTTTTGATGATATTCTATGTCTAGAGAAAAAAAAAAGAAGAATATCATCAATATAGATTTGGGCACTATGTAGTAAAGGTTCATATATCCAAATCATCGCCTTTTGGAAAAGTGATGGGGCCACTTTAAGGCTGAAAGGTAATACAATCCATTAATAATATCTGTTGGAAAGACAAAAGTTGTTTTGGATCTATCTTTTAGTTGGATTCCCAATTACCAAAAGCCTGCCTTTAGATCGAATTTCAAGAAAATTTTTCCTTACTACAAATGAACAAATATTGAAGAGATCTTGGGAAGTAGGAATTTGTCCTCTCTCAGGAAGTGGTTTAATGGCTGATAATTAATGACTAGTCTTTTCTTGCCACGAGTCTGTTCAGATCTTTTATTGACAAGAAGGCCTAGCAGCCCAATCTGAGTTGGTGGGCTTAATAAGCCCTTAGGCTAAGAGTTCATAACACTTTTGATAGGCCATGGCTAGGTTATCTGGATTCATACCAGGGTGTGTGGCTTTTGTAGGATTTATGTCTTTATTAAGCTTAAATGGAAGGCTTATGAAGAAGTTAGGATTCTGCCACTATGGTTTTGGATTTTTGGCTAGGAAAGTTCTATGGTTGTTTACATAGTAGTGAGCTTGCAGTTCATGTGTTGTGTTTGTGATGGTTGTAGGTATTTAGGCTGATAAGCTTGAAGCCGAGAACATGGAGGAAATTATTATAAAAGGCTGAAAGTAACCCTTGTATTTTAGGCCCATTGACAAGACCCTTAATTTAGTTATCTTCCAGTATAGGTCAAAACCAACCACAAGGTCCTTATTGGGTAAGGATGAGCCTAAGAATATGGACTGGATCTTGCATCTAGGAAAGAACTAAACAGTGATGGGCTTTGTGGTTATGAGGCTTGTGTGAAATACTTCTCCATTTGTCGCCATAAAGTATTTTTTGTAAGGCTTTTAGTAACCGGTTGACAAAAACTTTATGTTCATCATGGATAAGTGTGATCCAATGTCAATAAAGGCCACCACCTTAATGGTCTTTTTATATTTATTTGGAAAAACCTGGATGAAAGCTAAAGGTACTGGATGGGCTTCTAGTATGAGTTCTTCTTGAGCCTCGACTATAGGAATCATAGTATGATGACTAGGAAGCCTGTAATAGTTGTCTTCTTCCTTAGATGAGGACTAATCTTATATGGCAAACACTATTTCTAGAGAAGCTTCGTCTTCTATCAAGAATAAGGATTCTACATCTGCATCCTTTAGGTCAAGCTTAGTAGAGATCTATATATGTTGGATATCTTTATTGCTTGTTTCGATGTGTCTGGGCAATTTAGAGAAATGTTTGTTTCGACCTATCTAGGTAATTTAAAGAAATGTCCATTCTTTCCACATAGGTAACACCTGATGGATTTTCTATGACCCCTGTACCTCTTTCTTCTGAAGAACCTCCATCTTTTCTTAGGACTTTCCTTCGGACGTCGCACTTTAAAGAAGTGCTTCTTCTTTTTAGATGGACAGTAGCAATGTCCTTTATCTTCTCCTTCATATTTAATTAAGAGGTCAGTTCACCTGTAAGATTGCTTTAATGAAGGATTTTTCTATCGGTCCATAATTTGCTTGATTACTTTGTGTTCACTACATAACTTTTCTAAGCCTTGAATCATGAGTTGGTACATTTCTCTAAAAGTTAGATCATTGATAGACTTTTCTTTATGTCTGATAATTTGGTGCATGGCTGTGGAGAGCAGCTCTGGGAGAGATGTAATGAATGCTTCTTTTAAGTCTAGACTTGCCCAACCATCAAGTTGGTAGCATCGTTTAGACATCCTTTGATAGTGCAAGTCAAGATCTTTTTTTTTTTATTAAAGAACAACATCGCATGTTAAAGAATTCTCTCCGAATGATGTTTGTTGCCTCCTGAAGTTTTCTTATGAATTCTGTATAAAGCATTCCTAAGAATTCAACAGCTCTTAGACTTTGGACTAGTCTCAGCTTTGAATATTCATTTAAGGTAACATACCTATCTTGTAACCGCCCTGTTATCCTTGTCATGAACTCCTCTAGGACCTGGAGGATTTCAGCCCTTGGCTTTTTCATTTGTGTATCTATCTAGGCTCTAAACTCCTAGAATTTGTCTATATACACATTTGGGCTGATGTTGCCAAGTATGAACCATGGTATGCCATTTTGATAAGCACTTGTTTTTTAGGACGAGGTACTAAAGTATCCATCTCATCAGGGGGATCTAAAGTGCAGGCTGGATTGGTGGTAGACTGTTGAGTATGAGGTCCATCCATGAATTATCCTTGCCCTGGTTCTCCTTCTGAGCTTTCTTCTTCTTTGAAAGAGAAGGCTTCTTGTGATTCAGATTTAGTTTCTGATTGAGATTGAGAGAGACAAGGATCAAATTGGGTATTTAGCATGGAAAAAGAAGGAATGGAGGTTATTGCTTTGTCTATATAGGATGTGATAGGATTCATCATATGAGTGTCAGGTGGTTTAGGATCAGGTTGTTTTACTGATTCTATAGAAGTGACTATTTTCATAGAAGTGTCTAGTTGAACGAAAAACTTTCCTGATCTCATTTTCTTATGAAATAGATTTGCTGATAGACTTAAAGCTTTTGTTCAAAAGTGGTAGGTATTCTCAGTACTGGAGGCTGAGTAGGGTAGGCTCGTGGAAGAGGAATCTCGAAAGGATCAGGGAAGTGGAATTATGGTATGGATTGTGAGGCTTGGAAGTCTCTCTTAATTCTACTAATATGATCTTTCAACCTTTGAATCTCAATTGCTTTTCTTCTGATTTCATCTTCTTGGGCTCTTTGATCAACTAATAGCATCACTTCCTTGTGTTTTACTTCTACCTGAGCTTGTAGATGAATTAGTAACTCATACACATCATTCTGGTGTTTTATGAGTCTATCATCAAACCTTCTGCATTTGTATGGACACCTTGTCAACCTTTGATTCGATGTTTCAGAGGATCCTATTTTATACCTGAGCATTGTTGGACTGCTAATTCAACACTGCTTCTGCTAGGGATACTCCTAGTGGCTGTCCTTTTAAATCAACTCTTGTAGGATTTTTTATATGAGGCATGGTCTTTACTTGGGTGTTTAGGTTTGTTTGGTCATTTAAAGGTGGAAAGTCTTCTTCTGAGAAGGGTGGTTGATACATACAAATTTGTGGAAGAGGTTTAAATGATGAGTGTAGGGTTAAAGGTGTTTTTTTGTGGAGCCATCTTAGTGACTGTATGTAACAAGGAAGAGGTGAGGCTTGTGACGGTGGTCTTTTAAGTAGTGGTAGTTGGTTTGTAGGTTAAGGCTTTTTTTGTATGGGATTTGGACCATATTTTACGATGTAATTGTATTTACCTGATGATTAACCAAGTAAACCTACAAATGGATCTCTATCTTCATACCGTCTCCTGAGCTCTTACTCAAAGCATTTTCCTTTTTTTTTTTTTTTTTTTGGCTCATATTCTTCCAAGTCTTCCCAGTTGTACAAACAGTCGTCACAGTCACAGTTATTGAAGAAGCAATGGTCATCCCTTTTGAATGGATAAATTGGTCTTCCATCATTGTTAAAATAAACAACAGACATGTCTTGCTTCAGTTGATAAGGTGACATCATGAACTAGGTGGTAAACACCGTGCTATCTTCCAGTGGTAGAGACCTTTCAAATCTTGTCTCTACTGTCTCGTCTACTCACCTATAATACATTATTTCAAAGGACTGAACTGGCTGGGAGCTTTCATGCATTTTCTCATAGCTCGTTACCCACTTCTTTGGTAACAGCTTCATAAATTCTTTTCTGGAGATCTGTCAAGGAACATGGATGCAGGTCAGAGAATTTTGAGTGTCTATCATGATTAGTAAAGCTTTATTTTTGTGCGGTAAGGATAGGTCTTTTGCATGGTTTTAGATGCTATAGATCATCTGATAGTGAAACGTTTTAGCTGTGGTTGTTGCCACTTGAGTAGCTCTTACTATCTGGATGTAGACTTTGATGACATTTAGAACATGTGGATCTCGAAAGGATAAGTTGAAGTTGGGATAAAAGGTGAACATGGCTAATCCCGCATTCAGTGATGTCTCCACTGTTTCAATTACTGCATGTTGGTACTAGACATATCTGTTATCTAGTAAGGCTATCCTGGCAAAGACCGAAAGGCCTTTTCTGCCATGGTAACTGCCTGCAATCCTTATGGCTCCAAAGTGAAGGTGAGAGTATCCTTGGTTTATCCATTGTTGGATGAACTCCGAAGAGATCTCTAAGGTGATGAATTGCACTTATCCAACAACTTGAATAGGACACCAGTTAAAGCTAGGGCACTGGACATACTCTTTTACAGACTTTGGAGTTTGTCTTATCAGAGTTATGATGGATCGAGTCCAAAAGTTTTTGTTCTTTTGGAAAACATCATAAGGGTTTAGAAATGGTATATTGGCGTCTTGTATTTTTTGGTTGTCAAGGATGTAACTGAGCTCATAAAGGTAATCTATCTTGGATGAGCTAGATCTTCTAAAAGTAGGTGGTGAAGGAATAGTAACTGTTAAGGGTATAGAAAAAGTAGTTTAAGAGGAAGAAGAAGTTGGGGGTGTTTTTAAATTAACAATAGGAGTTTCTATGATTTGAGAAAAGTCGTCGACCTCTACTCATGCATATTATTCACCTCTCCTGAAAATGAATGAATCTGGCTTTGATACCAATTCTGCCAAAAACCCGGACTGATGGATAGAGGCCCAAAGATCCCTTTATGCCATAGTCAAGTATCCAATCCACCACGCTCCGCATGTGTGGGCCCTTTATCTAGCCCCACCAGCTTAACTTTCACTAGGCAGGGATGCAACATCTCATTTTCGAGGTGGTGCGCTCTTAGCAGATTGAATCCATGACCAGAGGACATAAAGGAGGCTCTGATACCAATTCTACTAAAAGCCCGGACTGATGGATAGAGGCCCAAAGATCCCAATTAGATAGAATTGAGTTATATAACATTTCTAAATTAAATTATCATTTTTCTTCTAATATTTTTATTGTAAATTTCAAAAAATCTCTTTTTCAATCTTTTCACATTTTTGAAGATTGTAGGATAGGCTTTGATAAAGATATTTTATAAAAATAATCTAAGAAAAGCTAAGTTGTATTTGAATTTTAAATGTTTCTTTTTCTCAAGAACATTTTTCTTATAAGATATTCAAGAAATAGAAGTACATTTTTAAGATAATTCTACTGCTATAATTAATAAAGTTTATTATGGCAAAAACTTTTCTAAAATAATAAATTTTTATTCAAAATTCACTCTTTCTAATATTCAATATGAAGATCGTAGAGAAATGGTTTAGTTTATATATGATAATGATGCTATATACGAATGAACTATTGATAGAATAGGTGAATATATGATTTTAAATAGTTTACTTGTGATGACAATGGTTGCTTCTATTTATAGGTATAAGGGTCATTTTGATCTTAACACTGCTCAACTATTAATATTTGATTTTACTGGTCAATTCAAAAGTTGATAAAATAACTATATTAATAAAATAGATGAACAAAATATTTTATTTGTTATTGCAGTTATCTCTAGACAAGATGGTCAAAACTTGACACGTACTAATAAATTTGATGTAGTTGTTCATTTGGTTTTTGTAATTACTAAATATTTTCACTAGTAATTTTGATCATTTTTAAGCTTGATCTTCTAAAATTTTGATAAATTTGACTTATCAAAAACTTCAAGATTTCAAATTGGTATAAGGATGTATTTTTAACAAATTATTCTCAATAACTCATTATTTTCATGCCTTTTAGAAAGAATGAGTTATTGCTGGTCTACCTAAGTTATTCATTGAGAAACTTACACTTGCGAACAATGGGAGTAGAGAATGGTATTATTAACTATTTTAGAGTGAGATTATCATTCATATTAATAATGAAGACCTTGTTGTTTTTATTAATTTAAAATTAAAAATAAAATAAAATTTAAAATCATGATAATGGAAAAGAATTAGATAATTTATATTCTCAATATGACTCTAACAAAATTATTCCCCCTTCGCTAAAGATAAGGATAAAAAAAGTTTTTCTAAGAAAGAGAATTTTAAAAATTCAAGACAAAAATCTTATTCTAAAAATGAGTTATATTCTAAGCCTTCTTCTTTTAAAAAAGATTCTTGTTGGCCTAATGCACCGATAAGGAGGGTTGAACTAGTGGGAGATTAAAAAATTTAAAAGAAGGGTTAGGTGTTTTGAGAGTTAAGAAGGAGAAGAGAAAATAAACACAAAATGTTTATAGTAGTTCAGGTAATAACAAACCATATGTCCACTCTCCAACTCTTCACAATTGGGTATTCCACTAAACTAAACTGGTGTTTTCATGCTCACACCTAACTTATACAATTTTTGTTTTATAGCTCACACAAAACCCTTACAACTTGTGTTTTTAGGCTCACACAAAACCTCTCATAAGTGTTTTGGATAGGCTCACACTTCAACCTCTTACAAAGGTGTTTGGTTACATAAAGAAGAATAAAAAGAATGAGTAGTAAATTTGCAAGAGTTTGGTTATGATAAATGAAATTCTCTTGCATTTACATATGTTTGGTAGTGAATTTATAGGCAACAACTACCAAAGAGATGTTATTCAAAAACTATCCTTAAATCTCCTAATTGTGCTAGGCAGATTTTGCATTAAATGTCTGTCAGATGAAAGTCACAGTCGTGATTGACATTTTGCGATCGCAATTTTCCAAATTATGCTAGGAAGCCCAAAATTGTGGTACAAAACCTCATTCTGTGTCTAACGGCTAATCCATGTGTTCTTCACTCATTGGTCAGTCAAGAAATATAGTCGTTGTATTTGACCAACCAACCAAATGTTGCAGTCACGATCTAATTCATTCTTGGGCGCGACAGAGAATGTGAATTCTTATGTTTGGTGAGGAGACAACACTTGAGTCGTAGTTGCAACAAATGCTTCGCCCTCGTGATTTTTGATATTCTAACGGTTGCCTTGGACACTTGGCCTAATTTGGATGCAGATTTGGTTCCCTCCTATTTGGTATGAAATTTGCGGCCACAATATAGGACGCGAATGCCACCGCAAATTACTCTATGAATCAAGCAAGCTTCCTTTGGCTGAATCACAACTGTGAATTCGTCTACGAATTCTTCTGGCCTAACTCCATCCATCTTTATTGCAAGGTTGCGATCGCGAATTATAGGATACTGATCGGAAATTTGGATATCCTTCTCAAAGTTAGAGATTTTATTTTGACTTTCATCTAACTTTCATTGAGAAAACAAATTATATACTACAAAACAACACTCAAGAAAAACATTAGAATTAATCAAACTTCATTGTCAAGATCAAAAGAGGCTTATGACTTAGGTTTGATCAATCTAGTCCAATAATCTCCCCTTTTTTTATTTTGACAACTTAGATTGTTCTTAAAGAAAATTAAATGCATGCGTTGTGAAGTTGGGATGGTCAATGATAAAATAATCGAAGAATTCTAAGTTTGAAAAAGTAAGGCTCCTATAGCTATTGCTCCCCCTCAACTTATGTTTTTCTTATGCATATTACTTATCTCCTAATGCCATTCTATCCCTATTTGGCAAGATAAAAAAGAGGGTTAAGTTAAAAGAGTGAATAAAGTGCATAAATTGAGATAGAGTAGTCACAAAGAGCAAATAAGTATATAAAAAACTAACATAACATATGAATTGCAATCATATAATATGAAACAATAAATTACAAAACAAACACTTTTATTTATTTAATAAACTATGGGATCATAAGCTTTACATCAAGAACATGAAAGAAACAACAAAAAAAGAAATCTTAAAGACAAACAAGAAGATATGATAACTATCATCATCTCCAAAATCATTAATATCTTCATTTGCCCCTCCACTTTGAGCTTCATCACCCTCCTCAACCTCTTGGTTGTCCTCCTCTTCAGGTGTGTCCTCCCAATCTTCAAAAGTTGGAAAATGGCAGGGAGTAGCACCTACTTTATCCTGAAAGTCCACCAGATCACTATGTAGGTGGGCAAAGAGGAAAAATCATCTCTTGATCATCCTTATAATCTTATAAAGCTTCTTGTTGATGGAGGCAAGAGTGATTTTGGCTTTTGGTTTAGGTTAGGGAGGTGGAACATGTTGTGCTCCCTCTTTAATAATTAGCTTTTTTCTTTTAATGGCTTGGGAGGTCTCTAGTTTCTTTACCCCAAAAGCACCCACTATATATGTATATGAATCAGGGTGTATGGCTTTGGTGTTGATGAGGTAGGGCCAATCTAGAAAGTTTTATGATGGAAAAAGCTTCTTAGTGAGGAATTTTTCATTTTCCTCATTAAGAGCACTGATGTAATGGTAGATGGTAGTGACATGAGAGGGAAGAAAAAACTAACTTTTAGGCTTTTTACTTATATGGATCAATTGATCCACAAGATAATGACCAGTTTGTATTGGTTTATTCTTGGTGAGATAAAAGAAAAGTAAGATCCTTTTGGGATACTTTCTCGTTATCATCCCCTCTTGTGTTATTATAAAAAGTGATGATATAGTGAAGTAGCCAATAGGGTAAGGTATGAATGTATTTCGCCAGTGAGGTTTTGGGGTCATGTTTGGTCTCGATTGAAATTTCAGACCAAAACTTAGAGTAGATAATACAAAGGGCGGAGATGATGAATGAAATGTCATCCCTGACTTGAAGGTTGAAAAGATTTGAAAGTTTCTCAAAGGCAATGTAAAAGGATACCTAAAGGCTCGAAATACTAACCCATATTGGCCAGCATATGATTCTGCTCTTCAAATTAAGGTTGTTAGACTAGGTTATTCAAACCTAAGTCAAAGCTTTGGTTTGATCTTGACAATATAGATTGAAAGTACTAGTGTCTTTTTTAAGTGTTGCTTTTACAGTTTATAAAAGTTATCTTCAATGGAAGTCAAAATCTCCATCTTTTAGAAGAACATCCAAATTTGTGGTCAGTGTTCCCTAAATAGCGACCACGACACTATTATAAGAATGGATGAAGCTAGGTCAGAGGAATTTACAGGCAAATTTGCAGCCGTGAATCAGCTAAAAGAGCCTTGGTTGAATCATAGAAGAATTTACAGTCTGTGTCACACCTCAGTCTTGACTGCGAAGTTCAAGGTGATTAAAGAGGGAACCAAGTCCATAATTATAACATGCCAAATATCCTAGGTATCCATTGGAGGACAAAATTCACAAGAGCAATATTATGGGTAGCGACCGCGATTCAAGAAGAAGAAGATTGTCTTTTAAACAGAAGAATTGGCATCTTGAGTTGTGCCTTATACAAATAAGAATCACGACCATGACTTTTGTGAGCAGTTAGAATGCAACAACTATATTTTCTCGGATAACCAATGGAAAGCTGACACGTGGACTAGTCGTTAGACACCAATGGTACTTTCAGCTGCAATTGGAAATTCGCGACCGCGAAAAGTTAGCAACGACTGCGACTTCAGCCTGACAAGCATTTAATGCTGAATCTACCTAGCACATCTTGAAGATTTGTTGATAGTTTTAGAGTAACATCTCTTTGGTGGATGTGGGTTATAAATACTCCACCAAACTAATGTTAATGTAAGAGAAAAATAATTGGTAATGCTAAAACTCTTGTAAAATTAATTCTCTACTTTAATTCCTTATTTCTTTGTATATAGTTTGGTGTGAGCTTTAAACACCTTGTGTAGGGTTTGAGAATGAGACCTTAAATAGAAAACTCTTGTTTAAGTTTGAGAGTTAGCGTAGTTGTAAAACTCTTATATAGTTGAGTGTTAGCCTTGGGAAAACACTTGTAAGATTTGGTGTGAGCCTAAACACTAGGTTGAGTGTGAGCCTTTGAAAAACACTTGTAAGGTTTAGTGTGAGCCCAAACACTAAGTTGAGTGTGAGCTTGTAAAACACTAGAGATTAAGTGAAATACCTAATTGGTGAATTGGGGAGTGTATGTAGGGTTGGTTAATACCCGAACCACTATAAAATTCTTGTGTTCATTCTTCTCCTATCTTTTCTCTAAATCTTTCATTCTTGTGTGCTTCCTCCAAAATAAAAACTTCAAATTTGCCACTAATTCAACCCTCCCTTCTTAGTGCATTAAGGCCAACAAGTGGTATCAGAGCCAAGTCTCAATTTAAGCCTTAATTATGTGAGAAAAGATAAATGGCACAAGAAGGAGTATACTTTCATCTTAATCCCCATTTTGATGGAAATGATTATAAAATGGAGATCTATCTTGATAGCGATTTCATCAACTTATGGGATTATATACTTGAAGAGTGAAAGCCTCCAACAAAGATGGTTGAAGGAGTAGAGGTGGCAATTACAAGAGAAGAATGAAGTGAAGCATAAAGGAAGGCAAATGGGAAGAATAAGAGGGCAATGGCTATTCTCCTAAGATCTATGTCAAAGGAAGAAACTGAAAGAGTCCAACATTGCCAAACTGCATATGCCATATGGAAAACACTAGAAAACTACTATGAGGGCACAACTCTTGTGAAATCAAGCAGGTTGGAAACATATGTGACAGAGTGGAAGTTCTTCATGATGAAAGATCACAAAAGCATCACCGAAATGACAAATAAACTCCTATCTGTTGTCACAAACATGAAAAAGTTTGGAAGGACTCTTACCAACTATGAGATAATACTAAAATCCTTAAATCTCTTCCATTGGATAAATTTGGTGCAAGATTATGCAGTATTCAAGAGTCTAATCTAGACATTGGGAATGTGCCAACCGATACCCTCATTGGTAAGCTTCTCACTCATGAGATGGCTCTCAAGAAAGATGAAGAGATGAAGAAGCTAAAAGGACAAAGACACAAAGAGGAGTAGGATGAAAAAGCTAAGAGGATAAAGACATAAAAAGGAGCAGAAAGCTTTAGCCTTCAAAGCTTAATAAGATTATTCAAGCTCAAGTGAATCAAATGAAAGTGATAAAGAAGAAAAAGAGCTTGTCAAAAATATCAAGAAGGACTAAAGAGTTGATGAAAAGGAGAAGAGAAAAAGGAATTCAAAGAAAGTCATCTTCCTATCATCATAAGGAAAATAAGAAATCCTTTAAGGCTACTTAGGATGATGATTCAAGTGATAAAGATGAAGATGGCGATGAAGCAGCAAACTTTTGCTTCATGGCTCAAGAGGACTCCTGCAAAGAGGTATGTACTTCTTTACATTCTTATGATGATTGTTGTCCCTAGGCACCAAGAAGGGGGGTTGAATTGGTGTATAAAAATTTAAAATAAAGATGAAGAGAAGAAGAAAGAATAGTAAGGACTCAAAGATTTTATAGTGGTTCGGGCAAAACAATCCCTACGTCCACTCCCTA